>CAJPEV010001358.1:0-68296 GCA_905338385.1 Darwinula stevensoni | reverse complement strand
AAGGGGTTAACGACAGGTTGAAGGAGTTATGTATCGCGGAGGGGGTAGTGTATCTGGACACTAGGGAGGCTTTGAGTCGCTGTAGAAGTCCGATGGCTAGGGATGGAGTACATTTTTCGAAAGAGTTTTTTTTTGTGAAATGTTGAGACATGAACATTTCAACCTTTGTTCAATGTTGCCAACACGTAGTTCTGGCGGATGGGTAACATTATATTATTATATGATTGGTTTCATATATGAAGAACAATCGCGGAAAATGAGCATTTTAGTCTAGAATGCAGTCTCTTCTGAACCATACACCCGAGATTTTCGAATCGACGGGAGAAAAATCCAAGGCCGACGGTGTATCAAACGAGAGGTTTCTTACAGACGAATCCAAATGCTTCATCCTCATGTTCAGGAAACCAGGAAGAGACGAACATGGAGGCGCAATCGCCGCCATCTTAGGTCGGAAATCCGTCCCAATGCCATCCAGTTACATTCGCTTGCGATCCGCTATTCGTCTCCCACAGACCGGATTCCGGATTTCTTCTCAGATCCACCCAGTATCGCCCGGGACGATCGTAATTGCCGAAATTGCAAACCTTGATGAACACCATCTTGCAGAAATTTCGACTTGATCGAGCCTCGTCAGTAGGGAACTACTCGGATCCTCGAATGTCGTCGGGCACAGGCATTCCTCGTAACGTGTATCCCATATCGACCTCATCCACGTGATCCGCCAATCAAAAAGTCTTTATTTTTGTATCTCAGCCTCAGTACCTTCGCTATCGCTATTTCTCCTGTCCTTATTGGCTACGGGCAAGTGTGACGTGGTCGGTAGTGATAAGGGTACCATGGAGTACTTTCAATCTGCCTTACTGCCACAAAAATAATTTTTTCCCCTTTGGTTCGTATCGGTCGATACGGAATCGATAGCCGTTATGAAAGGATTCCTAAGCGGATTGGATTTTCTTTATTCAAATCTACACTCAACATACAACGCAAAGTGGGTTGCACGTTATTGAGTCAAGCAGAAGAAAAAAATGTCAAGTACGCGCAAGGACGATCCCGAAAAAAACTCCCAGGTACAGGTATAATACAAAGTGGGATCCGAGGTATTGAGTCGAGGAGTTGAGAACTCGTGTACTCGTCCAAGTAACCGTGAGTTCCAAAGTATGGAAAAGAACGGGAGAAAGACATTGTATCAATTCTCTTCAGATGTACGAATTAGCTCGTTAAATACGCATGAATGTTAGGGGGAAATTAACAACAATTTTACATAAAATGAATGTAAACATGCTGTTGGGGATGTAAACGGGAATGCCAATTTTACGTAAAATTTACGTAAATTTTATACCACCGTTTACGTATTGCAGAGGTGACATTTCTGCAAACATGTTGATATTATCTTGATGATGGTTTGCGTAAAATAGATATAAAATGGACAAAAAATTTACATTCCTTTTACGTAAAATTAACATAAACATGCTGCTTGGGTAAGGTTCGGATTCGCGAAATCCAGCTCGGTGCCTGGCAGCAGCGAAGCCTGCGACGCCTTCGCTTTGCTCTCGTTGTCACCATGACTGCCCTGGTTTCAGGCCTGTAATGTCGAAGATTTTGGGTTAATTCCTTTCTCCTTCCGCAAAGTTTCTTCCAAAGGGAGAACTATATGAATCCCCTTCGTTACCCAGTTGTCCCGGTACAATTGACTGAAAACCAAGGCCAAGACTAAGCCGATGTCTCTCTGCGAGAACGGAGATGGGAGGGGGAGGAGAGGATAGCGAGGACATGAGCTTAGGGGATTGCTTGCAAAGGAGGACTGTCTCTGAGCTCCCCCATGTTTCTCAAGAAACCTCCACCTGTGGCGTAGCAGTACCATCTTGGCCTGCCTCATCTGTCCAATGTACTTGTTTTCCCTGCCGCGATGTGTTTCCCTCGGGGCTCGAGATGAAGGCATTACTCGCGATAAGACATACAGATACACAGATCCATGGCACCCGAGTAGATCTTTCGCGAGTTTTCTGCGAACCTGGTCCCGTCCCTCCATTTCTTCCCATGTGTCCTTGCGCCCGCCTTAATCTGTAGGAATCTCTCCCAGATTCACCAAAATGCGAGGAGAAACCTGGCGCGGTCATTTTCAACTGCTGGAACGCATGCCAGCACTGGTACCTCTGGCTTTTGTCATCGGTACGCATGAAATTTAAAATAATTATAATAATCGGAAAAGTCGATGAATAAGAAACATCTGAGGCTAAGTAGACTCTTATGTTTGGAACAATTGGTATTAAATCTCCTTAAACTGGAACGACATAATTTGGTGTATTCATGCAATGAAATGAAATTATTGATGTGAACAATCAATCCATGGAGAGTCTACTCAGCTGCAGACGTTTTTTATTCATCGCTATTTCCACCAGAACTTTTAATGTTTGTTCAACGAACGTTTCATTTAAAAAATAGCCAACGTTCCCTGAACGTCCTTGGGAACGTTCAATTGACTGCTCAAACGTCCGAAACGTTTAGAGTGATCAACAACAGTCCAAATTATGGGTTCCCTCAACGTTCAAGGATTTGAATATTCCCAAACATCATGAAAGGGTTGCATTAATCCCAAGTAAAGCTCTGCTCCCGAGACAGGGGTCAGAAGCAATCACGTAACAAACTATTCTTAGGGCTAAATCGGAGGTTGGCGCCATCTCGCGTCGATTGATAGAACCAATTTTCCGTTGAGATGATAACAATGAACATATGATGAAGGCAAATGTGAAAAACGAATTTGGACTCGATGACTTCCAAACGAATTCGTCAATCCATGCGCAGTCTTTATCTGCTGCAAAACTCGACATTTGAAGGATCGTCCCAGGCTTTGGACGCGGCGCCGTGTCAGCAACCAGAGCTGTCAGTTCCCTGCCAGCCTTCGGGGCGGATTGTTCCGACCACGCACAGCCCTCCATCCTCCCATCGTCGTTTCACGGGCACCTTTTGTTTGTTTACCAAATATAAATGAGATATGAGGTTTTTGATGGTCGAAGACCGGAAAGAGATGGCATTTTGTCCGATCGAGTGACAGAATGAGGGTTTCCTTAACTGAAAGAAGGCCCACTATTGGACTGGGCTTGTCCAACTTGTTTTCATATCAATGACGTACCTTCTGCACCCGGAACCCAACTGTTCACCTCCACACTTGCAAGGCCCCTTGACGATCCTAAAGCCTGGAAACCTGCTCGTCGAGGTTGCATCGTCAACGGTGTTCGTCGAAAACCTATTTGTACTCGCAACTCACCATTTTTTGCTTTCTAGGCTTAAGTATGACAGCCACATCGCACAGTAACGAATCCACTAAACTAATCCTCTACCACATCCGATAGGTAGCCCACATAATGGCACATTCTTCACACAGTACGAAGTTTGGTACGAATCGATGTGTGAAACATCACAATCTGCGATGAAATATCACAATGTCATAAATATCTGGATGGAACATAATTTCCCATTACACCATTTGCAAAAACATATTCCTAGACATACGCTGTTAAAACACCTGCAAACTATATATTACGACACACAATATGCGCATCTACGGGGAAAGATAACAGTTTCACAACGAACTGGAACAAACATTCTCCTTGCAACCAATGGGAAAAAAACAGTCAATGAGAAACGTTACGAAAACGAAACCTGCGTAGAATGTGCGCATGTGCGCATCCAGGGAGAAATAAAAAAAATTCGTCAAGATATAGCAGAGACCTACTTACCCATTACACTCTTTGGATACACTAGCTTTGACAGACACTCGCTATAAACTCATGAAACCAGCAAAATACGACTGAACGCATGCATCCACAGGGAAGAAATCTAATTTCACATAAATCTGAAAGGAATCAACTTTCCCATTAAAGTCAGTGTAAACACTCGGTTCGAGAGAAACCCCATTGAAAAAACGTGAAACCTACATAGAAGGACTCAATTGCTCAATCCAGGGAGAAAAACCACAATTACATTAAGATATGAAAGGAACCAACTTTCCCATTACACTGTATGGAAACACTCAGTTTGACAGAAACTCGCAAAACTCTTGTGAAATGAGAAAAAAGAACTAAATGCGTGCTTCCACAGCGAAGAAATCGCAACAGCGGCGATTCCTGCGCCTCTTGTGGAAAACTTGTTCCTTTAAGTAAATGCCAGATGGCAGGGCTGTAGCTCATTCCTTTCATATCTGTAAGTTCTTTCCTGTTACTCTTGACTCTTGCACATTCATCGAATCGAGCCAATGAGCATTTTTATTTCAGGAGTCGGAGTCTGTCCAATGCCACCTATGACGTCAGAAGACGCAATTAGCATTCTCCCATTTCAAACTTACGTTTTCCGCAAAAATAAGGAAAACACTTTATTGCAGTTATAATTATTCCATGAGAAGGATTCTCGGAAAAAAAAACTTTAGCTCTATATTCAACGGCTTAGGTGCTAGAGCATGAAGAGGCAGATATGGATACAAACTGACATAAAACGATATGCAACTTTTTGGAGAAGTCGATGCGTCTTCCCTGCATGTTGATCCCTCATTCAGAAAGCCATCGCCTTATCCCTTATCCAACTCCGCTTGAAGGAAGGGAGAGGGGAGTAGTGTGCATTTTTGTGTTCATTTGATGGGCATTAACGGGCTTCGGTATTCTTGCGCGATGCCGGTCAGGCAATGTGGATCCTAATAAGAGATGTAGATCCTAATAATATTGAAGGACCGTACGATTAGGATTCGTTGAGGAAAAGAGGCGGGGAAAAGAACAATTTTATTCAAGAATTTCGTCCCGTACACTCAAGACAATTTGATTCCCCAGAAGGAAGGAAGGCTGACTATGCATCAAGCGAGAGGCTTCTTGCGTATGAATCCGTTACGCCGCGACTCGTGGCCGTCAATCCAGGCAGAAGGGACCATGGAGCCGCAATCGCCACCATCTTCGGTCGGATACCCGTCCCAATGCCATCCGTTCACGTTCACTTGCCACCCGTCCATCGTCTCCCAATCTCCGGATTGGGAGATGGGTTTCCGGGTTTCTTCTCAGATCCACCCAGTATCTCCCGGGAAGATCTCCTTCGTCTTCGTCAACCCTGAAGCCCAAATACAAGCCCGCAAACGTGCTTCTGGCATTAGGGTGAATCAAGCTCGGGGAAAATTCTCCACTCGGGTCGATATTCCGACAATATTCGTATGCATCTTCAATCTTCATGGGCTCAGGACCTTTCCCGAAACAAGACTCGGACATGAAACTCGTTCCAGGCGGACAACGGCATATTTGACCGCCAGAATGACAAACATCGTAACAGAAGAAATTCCTCTTGTTAGAACAGTCCACGTTCTTAATTAGAAACGGCCTCAATTGTAACCCAACCAGACCAGGATGACCAGCTCTGAGATGGGACTTGATGGTAATTCTTCGAACTGCATCCGAAGAGGTCGAAGTTCCAAGGGTCCTCCATCAAAGATCCGATCGCATATGCCCCGATCCAATTGTTATAACGAACAACGTGGTCTTCCACGAATCTCTCCTCTTCTGGGCTGTGAATGCTCACCAGATCTCCACCGTGTTCCAGGCAAAATCTCCGGGCTTGGATCTGAGTCACGTTTCCTTTAGAGAAAAAAATAGCAAGAATCTTGAAAGGGGATCCAATCCGTATCGCATTCGGGGTCTTGGCGCAAGGTCAACGTGTATGCCAACGGCATCATCAGCACCCAAATCGAGGACTGTAAAAGGAGTATGCACTGTAAACTGAAACGAAAGTTCAAACTTTTTTCTCCGAAAGACTTTGATAGTCCGAAACGACAAACCTCGATGGACACCATGATGCACAAGTTTCAGCTAGATCAAGTCTCGTTGTAGGGATCGATCGTAGGATAGGATGCTCGAAAGTCGTCAGGCACAGACTCTTGCCGAGATGGAATTCCCACCTCGTATTTATACACCTACTCTGCCAATCAAAAGTTTTTACTTTTCGATCTCATCCTTAGCGGTTTCGTCATCGTTGTTATCCGTATCCTCTTTGGTTACAGGCGTGCGGTCGTCTGACGCGGCGGTGACGCAAAGAACTCTCCGTTTCTTTGTAGCTTTGACAGTTTCCGGGAAACTGCGTTTCTGTTACAAATAAAAGATGGAATTAGTCCCTTTGGGTTCGTATTGCTCTAATCGACTTCCGATTAAGCAGTGATTCCAACGCGAGCTGGGTTGCACTCAAATCTTGTTTAATCGCTTCAGCTCAATCGCATAAAGATTTGTTTTACGCGTAATTCTTGACCTGCTCACAGACGGGATCGAGCCCCATTCACATTTTTTATTACACCAGCCGATGTCTATCCAATTAGCATCGTCATACGACGATTTTTCCATGGCAGTCTATTCTATTTTCGCATTTGCTGTGACATCTTTGCTTTTCCCATGAGCCATTGGCTTAGCTCCGGCTTGGATTAAGGAAGAGTGGAGTTGTGACTATTTAATGTGTGGTATCAACGGACTTCGATATTCTCGCGCCTTGCCGATCGTGTCCCAATGAAAAACGATGACGAAAAAAATTGGTTTCATCTATAACAAGGAAGAAAGAACATTTTATTCTCGAATCCAGTTCCTTCTGAATCTACTCCCGAGACGTTCGAAATCACGGGATGAAGAACGAAGGCTAATGGTTCAATTTCTGAATACCCAAGAAACCGTAAACGATCATCATCATTGAGGAAAAGAAGTTTATGCCTCTGTCTGAGTGATTTCCGTGGCATACCCTCTCTAGATTTTTCTGAAATGAACGCCCGTGCGATCGTTTCGGACTTTCGATCTGGAATCGCCTCCCCATCGACCTCATTTGAAAAGCATTCTGTGAATATGAGCAGTTATCGCATGTCTACGCCTACCAGCTCGAAGGGCTTGCTGACATCTGTGAGGTTATCAAGTGGGTCGATTTTCCATAACACTGTTGTGTTCCTACTTCATGGCCTGTTGTGACCAATAGTGACTACTTCGAATTCGATTTCCCCAAATATATGAGAACCTAATCGGGGAACTTCTCTGGCCTTGCCACGCTCTCCCTCTCGCACCTGAATATATTGGGTTGGAAATAAAGAATTGCAACACTTTCTAAAACTATTTATAAAAATTTTCAAAGGAATNCACACGCCCATAGGCTTGTAAAAGATTCTACCCGGGAGACATTCTATGTGAGTCCAAAGTTTGTAACAGAACTTCTTACGCACCCTGTACAGTCGATGACGAAGCCCTGCGGAACGCCTTCGATGCGAAGCCGAACGCCACCACTCGCGAGTCGGCGACTACACTTGGAGTCACCCATATGATCATCGGCAACCATCTGAACGACCTCGGCTATCGGAAGGTTTACTCGACATGGGTCCCTCATCAGCTCAGCGACTCTGACAAAGCAAGCCGTGTCGGTGTCTGCGAATCACTGCTCCTTCGTCCGCACAGAAAGGACCTTCTGAAAGAAATCGTTACTGGAGATGAGAGCTGGGTCCTCTACGTCGACCATACTCGCAAGAGTCAGTGGCTTCCACGAGGAGAATTGCTGCCACACGAACCGAAACCAGGGTTCTACGAGAAGAAGGTTCTTCTCTGCTGTCGGTGGGATTCAGAAGGAATGTCGTACTATGAGCTCCTGCCAACCGGTACCACTGTGACTGCTGTCGTCTACGCTGCTCAACTTCAGAAGTTGGCTGGCGTCATTCAAAAAGAGTGTCCCAAACGCGAGAAAGTTCTCCTTCTGCATGACAACGCTCGTCCACGTGTTGCGAAGATGACTCGCCAGACGATTTCGGAACCGGGGTGGGAAGTTTTAACCCATCCAGCGTATTCTCCGGATTTGGCCCCTTCCGACTATCACTTGTTCCAGGCCCTCGAGAATCACCTGCGGGACAAGGACTTCGACGATCGAGCACAGCTCGAAAATGATGTCGGCCGTTTCTTCGCTTCGCAATCGCCAGAGTTCTGGGCAAAGGGCATCGAGCAGTCACCCGTGCGTTGGGAACATGTCATAGACAACAATGGTCATTACATTGTAGACTGAAATTGCATTTCAATGAAGTTATAAAATTTTGACAAATTTGCGCAGAGTGTTGCAAGACTTTCTTTCCAACCCAATAATAACAGCTCACAGAAGAGGTGTTTTGCCTGCTTCTCATTTGCGAAGATAATATTCCTTGTCGACCCTGGCTTTGCCTAAGGGACTGGATTGTAGATCTATTCGCAAAATGCACCTCATGGTGACACAGAAACAAACACCTCTTCCCCCGTCGAATTCGCCGGGTGGCATCGGCTCCCCCCCCCCCCCCCCCCCCCCCCAGCAATCGCATGGAACGAGGTCGGCATGTGCGAGCGAAGGTCTCGAATGGACGGAAAAAGCAGATAACGGATCGCCGAGGTTCGTCTGATGTCGTCAGTCCCACGCCGTCCGGCATCCATCCACTCTGCTATCAAAAATATTTATTTTTGTAGCTCAACTTTCCTGCTTTCTTTCCTGCCTCACATTTCACATCCTTGTTGGCCACACTTGGGGAAGTTTATTTTATCGCTGAAAATTTCATACGTTGCAGTATATCTTTTTCCCTCAAAACTCATGGAATTCAAAGTGTTATTGCAAGTACCTGGCGTTTTTCAATTGGAATGGACGGCAATACGTAGCGTTTCTTCGACCGACGGGAAATTGTCACGTGACAATAGCTATGTTATAGGCTCAGTGCCCTTGGGATTGCTCACCACCTGTCGAAGGACCGAGGAGCTGGAAAGAACCCTCTATGTAAATTAAATGTAAAAAAATGTTCCAGGTCTCTAGAATATTTTCGTCTGAATTTATTTTCCGCCACACTGAGGAATTTTTAGAGTTCCGTGGAACGAAGCGCATCGATACATTGGGCAACTGATCTTGCCTTGCTCACTCCTCCCTCCCCGCAAATAGCCCTGTACCTACAGTGCCGAGCTTCTTTTGTCCATTTGGTCACGGCGAGACACTAGGCGTGTGTCAGCAGGGTAGGAGTTGGACCTCCTGTGTTTCGACTAATGTCTGGTCCGGGGGATTTTTCAACTCTAATTGAATGCAGCTTCTTTCTATGAATCATTATGGAATGAGTACCTCTTGCCTTCTGAATTCTTTACTGAAGCATAATTTTTTCACAGGTGCCAGAAAGCCTCGTCCAAATGGTATTGATGCTACGAAAGATTAAAGATTCATCTGGACATGGAAGCCATCGAGATCACCAAGTGCCATAATCTAGTTCAACCTCAACTGGATTACGACTGAACACAAAGCTGAAATCAACCATCCAGTCAGAACGAAGGGAGGATATATATATATTTTAAATAATAGGATTGCCTAAGCCAGATTGACAAGCGGAGGGGGAGGAAAGGGTGAGCGGAGATGGGCTAAGGGGGGTGGATGGAGGGCGGAGGGGGTGGGGATGTGGGTACTAAGTCAAGGAACGTAGAGGACAAGAAAAGAGGCATTTTAGGGAATATATATTTCTTAGAACAGGGAGGAATTGGAATAGGGAGGGGAGGATGGGCAAGATAGGGGAAAGCGAACGAGAAGGTAGTGAACCTTTAGTACTGCTCTAGCATATAATTATGCGGTGAAAATAAACATCTTGAATCCCGTACTTCCCAAGCTTCAAGATATTAAAAAACGTAATTCTAGAAGGTAGTCATGAGTAGATGACGCAATTATTTAAATTATCGTTAACTCTTGATGAACTGTCATCGTACATTTTTACCGTAGTGACCATTTTGTCCTATTTCTCATTTGGGTCACCAGGGTCATTTTGTCCTAGAACCATATTATCCGGGGCCATTTTGTCCGGATACCTTCTAGAGCACATCTGAGCTATTCGGTCGGGACAGCAAGTCAACCAACTGGTTCGAACAGACAAGATTCGTATAACCGAAGCGAGATGACGCCTTAATCGCCGATATAGCGTACCTAATAGAGCTGCAATCAGTCCCAAATACTTATCATACTGATATTTCCCTACAGTCACTTTTAAGGAAAACATTTGATTTCTTCCACGCGTTCATCTAAAGAGCTAACTCACACCAGAAGACTCCATCTCTGAAGATGATATTAATTTCTATGCTAGCTATTAATGCAAACGACAGTGAATATCATTGCCCTTATTGCGAATAATGCGCTGGAAAATCTCGAACTCTTTCCTGAAGGGAAATTCCCAGAACAGTTTTTCCTCCTAGAGGAGTCATCCAGAGCGCACTTTTCTCAGGAAGGCCTTATCTCAGGAGTGTTTTTTTTTTTTATTACTTGGTTTAAAGAAAAAAAAAAGTCACCAGGAAAAAGTCACGCAGAAGTAAGACCCCTAGGGGTGGGAAAGGCGGGAAAGCACCACTCCCCTTTTGTTAACGTCCGATTAAATAAGCATTCGTTTTTGCAAAATTTACTGATACTGATATCATGTCACACGATTAACTTCGTCGAAATTTCATGAAAAAATAAAACAAATCCAACTTCAGCACATTTCTTAAAAGTGAATACTATAATCAATCACTCTGGGGTTTCGTAAGATTTTTAACAATTTTATCTCCCTCCGTTCCCGCTTTCACTCCTTTTTCTAGGAGGTGGAGAGGATCTGGATAAGCTCCCCTCAGTAATCCCCATCTCCACCCACCAAATGTCTGTTCAGGCATTGCGTTGAGATGAGTCATAGATGTTCATAGCAGAACTGAGTGCTGCTTCCTCTCATAATGAATGTAGGAAAATAATAATTCTATAGATAAAAGTGCTTTCAATCGAGCGATGATTTGTCTTTTCCATCGTTTTATTCTCAACGGAAACGAAAAATGTATTACATGTTACTTGATTAATTGGTGGCAATTCACCCTTAAATACTAAAGACATGGATAATAATGAGCCACATCTCTCCGTGATCGTGTCTCAACATCGCCAAGTGCATGTCTTTAATCATCTGATATGTATAAATGTATAAAAATGAATAATTATGAAATTACAACCCAGGTGGCTTTTTTGCATTTTCATCCCGGGTGGCTTTTTCCCGGATTTTTCAATTCTGGGGGTCTTTTTTCCTGGTGTCTTTTTTACCGGGTGGCATTTTTCCGGGTTGCATTTTCCGGCTCCTTTTCTTGCACGAGTCCGTATATTTTATCCGTATAGTTCCAGTTCGATTCTCGTTCCTCTGTCAAGATTCCCAGGAGTTCCAGGGAAAAGTAACAGATGAGGACGAGGATGTGGGGTGTGCATGTGCGATAAGAAATAATGAAGATGGGAAAATAAACTTCAGAGACGAACCTTAAAGGCATTTCACATGTGTCCTTCACGTTGATGCTTGGGCAGGTAGGCAGACGCCCGCGTGCGCACGCATGTACTATTGCATGGGTTTACATAAAACGCAGGGCAAAATGCGCGCGGAAATGGGATGCATTCAATAGAAAACGCTCGCAAAGGTACCCTTTAGTGTTTCCCAACCTACGAAGTGCTGAGCTTTACCCAAAGAAGAATAAGAAAAAAATTAAACCTGCATCCGGCATCCATGTTCAATTCGTTTAGAACAGGGGTCTCAAACTCGCGGCGGCATATAGGTCGTCTCCATGCGAATGCGGCCCCCCGGGCCGGGAGTTTGAGACCCTTGGTTTAGAAGAACGATTCTCAGGCTGATTGGAAGCTTCGAGTTTACTTTTTTTGAGCACAATCGGTCCACCGTGGGGGATCATTAATCAATGAAACCATTAATGGTCCGTTGACATGCATGGTAACTACTTCTTTAGATAAAAAAAAAGTCCTGAAAAAAGGTAGCTCGGTTCTTTCACCCATTCAGAATTCTCCTATTTACCGCGTTTTCGTATGCATTAAATGTTGCGATTAATCACATTCATCCGTTAATTTATTTCCCTATTTTGTCATATTCTCGTTATTTATTTGGCATTTGTTTTTACAGCTTTAGATGCAAAAATAATCGGAAACGGTAACGTTACGGTAGGTCTCTCAACGCGTTCGGTGATAAGAGACCTAATGTTGCACAAATGCAGAAAAAGTATTTCGGTTGTGGCCAGTGGCATGAACCACCAGGTTTTACCACAGATGAAAAATGAAATAGGCAATAGGACAGAGGGAGGTTGCTGGTGGTAATAGTGGCGGGGTTTATAACTAGTGAGGCGCCCCCCATGTGATTAATTTCTGTATCTGCCACTTCCGGCTGAGGGATGGAGAGCACTAGCGGCTTCCGGAGTTTAAGCTGGTTACCTCTCGTTCTGCCGTTGCTATAGAAATGGAAAAACAATGACGTTGTTTGTTCCTTTGATGATTTTAAAAGCCTGGATTCCCCCTCATTCATCTTGAGTCATTCCACGTCAAATTAACACACAATAAAACATGACTCTCTCCGATTTTGCTGAAAATTTGATCAATACAATTGAGAAAATTAGATATCCGGCATATTTTCGTCTTCAGTCAATTCGATCTAGAGGGGAAAACATATTCAAGGAGAAACGCTGTGAAAACACCTGAAACCTGCATTATACGACACAATGTCTGCATCTACGAGGGAAATATCACACTTTCACTAAGATCTGGCAGGAACCAAGTTTCCAATTACGCTATATGGAATCCCCGAAATTATTCACTTTTGCCACCACAGACGCAAAGGCCAATTATCCATTGTACTTCCGGATGTCCGTCAGGAAACCCGAAGACATGGGATGCTCACCAGTCAGAAGTGCGCTCAGTATATCTGGTACAATCTCCTTGGGACGTAGAATGGCTTTTCCCTGGTTACAGCAGGAGGAGAACGTTCCAGAAGCTCCACCAGCAGTCTCATCTCTAGGGAAGTGAAAGGCTCCACATGCTTGACATCTCTCGGCCATTGCACCAACCTCCACCAGTGAGGCGACACGCGCAAGGCTTCAACTCTTTGTCGGTGGGTTCTTCTAGTCGACACTTCGGTAGCTCGGTGCGCAGAGGCTTCCTCCTCAGTTCTGGAACGACGTCGACCTCGTTGCCGGGGAGCATCTGCCTCAGGTCTGACTGCTAGTTCTGCAGCGGAACTTTCAAGACGGAAATGGCGATGATTTTCGGCATCAGACAGTCTTCAATGGAGCAGTTCCTTGAATCTTCCTCGAACGATAACGGTGTAGACGCTCAAGATAGAGATCTTAATCTCGTAGCTCGATCCAACGGTTGCATCACAGCATTGTCAACACAATCAGTAATTCCATACAGGTCGTATCACTTTACACTCAATCGAAACACTCTCTTTGACAGAATCCCGAGGAAAACACGTGAAACCTACGTTGTAAGACTCCACTCCCCGAATACAGGGCAAAATGCCACAACTTCACTACGATCTGGCAGTAGCAAACTTGCATATTACAAACCATGTAATTAAAAATTTTCCTATTACACGCTACGGAGAACATGGTGAAGGAGAAACGTTAGGAAAGCACGTGTAACCTAAATTATACGATAACGTCCATGCATCAAATTCAAAGAAGCACAATTTAACTGAAATGTGTCAGGATCAAAATGCTAATCAATGGAAAAGGACATCAAGGAGAAACGCAATGATAACAATAATAACCCTTTTTGAATCGATTTGTACATCAAGAGTAAAATATGAAAACAAAACAACGATCCGGGAGAAACGAACATTCCGCTTACACACCAGGGAAACAAGAAGTTTTACGTTTTACGAAAACAAAAATGAAAAAAAAACAGAAACCTGCATAGGCGCATGCCAAGTGCGCATTCACGGCGAAATACTTAATTTACAATGAAACCTGGAAAGAAACATCTTTCGCCCCCGAAGGAAACACGCAAAAAAAACGTGAACTAAGCATACTGTAGTATGACTCCATATGTGCGAAATTAATTATAAAAAAAGCAATTTTACAATAATCAGGCAGAAAAAGCCTTTCCCATAACACTTCATAGAAGGACACATTTTCATAAACACAAGATGGATAAACGTGAAACCAGCATTGGACGAATTGAAATTCGCATTCAGGAAGATTGACAGCAATTTCAAAAACCCGATGGGTTTTTGAAACGTGCATCGTACGATTCCATGTAAACCTAAAAGCAAGAAAGGACAAATGCAAATTCGCATTCAAGGGGAAATACTGCAGTTGCACAAAGATCAGGCAAATACGAAATTTCCCATTACACTTCATGGAAAGACACAATTTCAAGAAAACGCCATAGAAAAACCTTAACCGTGCATTGGAGGATTCCTTGATCGCATATATTTTCATTAACTGCAGTTTCACAAAGACCTGGCAAAAACAAAACTTCACATTACACTCAAAGGGCGGACATAATTTCACGGAAACTCCTGAGAAAAACCTGAAAACTGCCTCGGAGGAATGCAAAACCGCACTCAGGAAGAAATACTGCAGTAGCACAAAGATCTGGCAAACCCCACCGTTCCCAATACACTACATAGGCGAACACAATTACATGGAAACCCAATGGAAAAACGTGAAACGTGCATCGAACGATTCCTTGGTTGCATATACTTTCATTAACTGCAGTTGCACAAAGATCTGGCAGAAAGAACTTTTCCCATTAGACTCTATGGGCGGACACAATTTCATGGAAACCCGATGGAAAAACCTGAAAACTGCCTCGGATGACTTCAAAATCGCATTCGGGAAGAAATACTACAGTTGCACAAGGATCTGCCAGAAACAACTTTTCCCATTACACTCAATGGGAGAACATAATTTCATGGAAACCAGAAGGATAAACGTGAAACGTGGAGCGTAAGATTCCTTGGTTTCATATACATTTAGTAACTGCAATTGCAAAAGAATCTGGCAGAAAGCACCTTTCCCATTACACTCTATGGGCGAACACAATTTCATTGAAACCAGAAGGATAAACGTGAAACGTGCATCGTAGGATTCCTTGGTTGCATATACTACCATTAACTGCAGTTGCACAAAGATCTAGGAGAAACAACTTTTCCCATTACACTCTATAGGCGAACATAATTTCATGGAAAACCGATGGAAAAACGTTAAACCTGCATCGTAGGATTCCATGGTTCCATATACTTTCATAAACTGCAGTTGCACAAGAATTTGGCAGAAACCACTTTTCCCAATACATTCTATGGGCGGACACAATTTCATGGAAACCAGAAGGATAAACGTGAAACGTGCATCGTACGATTCCTTGGTTGCATATATTGATACTACCATTAACAGCATTTGCACAAGGATCTGGCAGAAACCACTTTTGCCATTACACTCTATGGGCGGACATAATTTCACGAAAACCAGAAGGATAAACGTGAAACGTGGAGCGTAAGATTCCTTGGTTGCATATACATTCAGTAACTGCAGTTGTAAAATGATCTGGCAGAACCCACCTTTCCCATTACACTCAATGGGCGTACATAATTTCATGGAAACCCTATAGAAAAACCTGAAAACTGCATCGGATGACTTCAAAATCGCATTCGGGAAGAAATACTGCATTTGCACAAGGATCTGGCAGAAACCACTTTTCCCATTACACTCAATTGGCGGACATAATTTCATGGAAACCCGATGGAAAAACGTGAAACGTGCATCGTAAGATTCCTTGGTTGCATATACTACTATTAACTGCAGTTCCACAAGGATCTGGCAGAAACAACTTTTCCCATTACACTCTATGGGCGGACATAATTCCATGGAAACCCGATGGAAAAACGTGAAACGTGCATCGTAGGATTCCTTGGTTGCATATACTTTCATGAACTGCAGTTGCACAAGGATCTGGCAGAAACCAATTTTCCCATCACACTTCATGGGCGGACACTATTTCATGGAAACCCTATAGAAAAACCTGAAAACTGCATCGGATGACTTCAAAATCGCATTCGGGAGGAAATACTGCAGTTGCACAAGGATCTGGCAGAACCCATCTTTACCATTACACTCAATGGGCGTACATAATTTCATGGAAACCCGATGGAAAAACGGGAAACGTGCATCGTAGGATTCCTTGGTTGCATATACTTTCATAAACTGCTGTTGCACAAGGATCTGGCAGAACCCATCTTTCCCATTACACTCAAGGGCGTACATAATTTCAGGGAAACCCGATGGAAAAACGTGAAACGTGCATCGTAGGATTCCTTGGTTGCATATACTTACATAAACTGCAGTTGCACAAGGATCTGGGAAAAACAACTTTTCCCATTACACTCTATGGGCGAACATAATTCCATGGAAACCCGATGGAAAAACGTGAAACCTGCATCGTAGCATTCCTTGGTTGCCATATACTTTCATGAACTGCTATTGCACAAGAATCTGGCAGAAACCACTTTCCTCATTACTTTCTATGGGCGGACATAATTTCATGGAAAGCAGAATGATAAACGTGAAACGAGAATCGTACGATTCCGTGGTTGCATATACTACCATTAACTGGAGTTGCACAAGGATCTGGCAGAAACAACTTTTCACATTACATTCTATAGGCGAACATAATTCCATGGAAACCCGATGGAAAAACGTGAAACGTGCATCGTAAAATTCCTTGGTTGCAAATACTTTCATAAACTGCAGTTGCAAAATGATCTGGCATTAACCACCTTTCCCATTACTCTCAATGGGCGAACAGAATTAACTGGAAACTCCATTAAAAAACGTGAAACGTGTATCTTACGATTCCTTGGTTGCATATACTACTATTACCTGCAGTTCCACAAGGATCTGGCAGAAACCACTTTTCCCATTACACTCAATGGGCGGACAATTTCATGGAAAGCCGATGGAAAAACGTGAAACGTGCTTCGAACGATTCCTTGGTTGCATATACTTTCATAAACTGCAGTTGCACAAGGATCTGGCAGAAACCACTTTTCCCATTACACTCTATGGGCGGACATAATTTCACGGAAACCAGAAGGAAAAACGTGAAACGTGGAGCGTAAGCTTCGCTGGTTGCATATACATTCAGTAACTGCAGTTGCACAAGGATCTGGCAGAAATCACTTTTCCCATTACACTCAATGGGCGGACACAATTTCATGGAAACCCTATAGAAAAACCTGAAAACTGCATCGTATGACTTCAAAATCGCATTCGGGAAGAAATACTGCAGTTGCACAAGGATCTGCCAGAAACAACTTTTCCCATTACACTCTATGGGCGGACATAATTCCATGGAAACCCGATGGAAAAACGTGAAACGTGCATTGTAGGATTCCTTGGTTGCATCTACATTAAGTAACTGCAGTTGCAAAAGGATCTGGCAGAAACCACCTTTCCCATTGCACTCAATGGGCGGACATAATTTCATGGAAACCCGATGGAAAAACGGGAAACGTGCATCGTAGGATTCCTTGGTTGCATATACTTTCATAAACTGCAGTTGCACAAGGATCTGGCAGAACCCATCTTTCCCATCACACTCCATGGGCGGACACAATTTCATGGAAACCAGATTTAAAAACCTGAAAACTGCGTCGGAGGACTGCAAAATCGGATTCGGAAAGAAATAGTGCAGTTGCACAAAGATCTGGCAGAAACCACTTTTCCCATTACACTCAATGGGCGGACACAATTTCATGGAAACCCGATGGAAAACCGTGAAAAGTGCTTTGAACGATTCCTTGGTTGGAAATACTACCATTAACTGCAGTTGCACAAAGATGTAGCAGAAACAACCTTTCCCACTACACTCAATGGGCGGACATAATTTCATGGAAACCCGATGGAAAAACCCTGAAAACTGCCTTGGAGGACTGCAAAATCGCATTCGGGAAGAAATACTGCAGTTGCACAAAGATCTGGCAGAAACCACCTTTCCCATTACACTCTATGGGCGAACACAACTTTATTGAAAGACGATGGAAAACCCTGAAAAGTGCATCGAACGATTCCTTGGTTGCATATACATTCAGTAACTGCAGTTGCACAAGGATCTGCCAGAACCACCTTTCCCATTACACTCTATGGGCGGACATAATTTCATGGAAACCAGAAGGATAAACGTGAAACGTGCAGCGTAAGATTCCTTGGTTGCAAATTCTTTCAATAACTGCAGTTGCACAAAGATCTGGCATTAACCACCTTTCCATTACTCTCAATGGGCGAACACAATTGCATAGAAACTCGACTTGTAAACCTGATACCCAAGCAACACAGAAACGTTACAGCAACGTTGCATGACGGTTGCAAAGCGACGGACGTCCTGGCGACGTTTCTGCTATGTTGCATGGACCTCAGTTATAAAATCGCACAAGCGCTGTGCGATCTTTCATTAAATTTTTACTTTTGCATTATAAGTATGCATTTACGTTGTTTAACATAAGCACATTGCCCGGGGTCTGCCGCATCCCAATGAGATGGGTTTATTTCATTATTAAATATATGTATAGACCTTCATCTTCTATATAGCAAATAACCTACGCCGAGCTCAGCCTGCAATCCTCACCTTTGCGTGAGGATTGCAAGATTGCAAGAAAGATCAGCGCGAATATCTGGCTAAATTACTTATACGAGGGATGGTCCAAAATTATTCGGACTTTTGCAGAAGGAATTTTTGATTTTTGGTTATTTCGAAGGATCAAGAAGAATTTGCGCAAGAAAGGACCATTTGAAAATCGCGAGAAGGCATCAGAGATGTGAAACGGGAGCTGCAGGACCTCAAAAACGAATATTTTGAGGAATGTTAGCAAAAGTTTATGGTTGCAGCGGATGCATCGATGTTGGCGGCAATTATGTAGACATATGTTGAATAATTGCGTTGAGGCCCTTGATTGGTAGCGAGCTTGTTCCCCTGCCAGGGAATCCGCGGTTTGTAGAATTATTTTGTCTTTCATTGAGTATAGAGAGCACTTTTTGTACAACCCCTCATGTGATCTTTTTTGGTACAATTCATTCTAGAAATTAAGGTCTTTGGCAGTGGTCGGTAACCGAATTTCACGGGGGGCCGGATGGCAGAATGTTGGCCCGTTCGCGGGCAACACCTACCAAGTGTTTTTTACTACTTTAATTTTTATGAAAACGTCCAGCCGACCGTGTCAGACCGTAATATGCGATAGCTGGGCCTTCGCGGGCCAGAGGAAGGGCTTCTGCGGGCCGCCAGTTGCCGATCACTGTTCTATATACCTGCTATTGCCATGAGGTGGACCATCACGTATGTGACAGTCCACTTCATGTACGTCGTAGGGCATTTAGTTTTAGGTCCACCTGGAGCGAAGAATGAAAGATGTAAGTTCCTAGCCATTTTACTTCAACATTTTACTCTGGGTTCAGTTTTAATTAGTTCCTATTACATTTACAGCCTATTAGAAAGTTATTCAAGGACAGGCACCGCAATTTTGAGCAAAATATATTTTCAGGTGCTACCTCATGGTCATAAGACCCCTCCGGTCTTAGTGACAGGAGAGGAGACGGTGGATTAGTGGAGGGGGGTTAGAATTTGTGTTTATGGATTAGGGTGACCAGATTTGAAAATTCAAACTGGGATGCAGCCTGAAGAATCGATCAATCCCGCTAAAACTGGGACGTCTGGACGCTAATGCGTTATTGAGAGCAGTGGGAGAGTGGCCGCATGAGTGGGAGAGTCAGTGTGCAAGGAACTTTGGATTTCATTATTATTATTATTTTAATAACATTTTTTCCTTCCTTTTATGCAGGATAGCGGGAAAACCTAAGACTGTGAAAGGGATAGGTCGGGGAGCAGTTAGGGCCATTGCGGTTGCGAAGCACGAGCCCTCCTTCCACAAGCCGCTGATGCTGCTAATTCTATAAAAGTAGGCGTTAGGATATTAAGAAGGCGAATTTAATTGCAGCTCGTTCTTTCCTTTGAAAGAGACTGACGGCTAGCTCCGGACAGTTGGCCCAAGCTGGGAATTGCAAAATACGGAAGTGATCTAACTGCGCATGTGCTCATCGCTCATCGTCACTCATCGCGATGGTTCTGGCGGTGCCAGGAAAAGTGCTTACGATTCTCATGGTTGGAGCGTGTGACCTATATGTGATTGGTGTTTATTGTGGATCCTGGGCAACGAATGACGGTTTGGGCTTGAATTTCTTCCTACAGGCAAATCTTGAACATACATGGTAGGGCATGGTCTTAGATTAAGCCTGATAACATCAGTGTAAAATATTCGACTCGAATTGGAGTTCTCTTGAGGCAAGTCAGCAGACTAGCAAGTTTTAGCATTAGCCTGGCCTCGCACTTCTAGAATTAGAATGGTTTTCGATTGATTGTACCCCATACTCTCTTCTGAATTGCATCAAATGTCTACCAACTAAGCGACATCCAATGTCGCCGCATAACTGCCCCAGGCAAAAACTTTGACTTGAATGGAAATTATGTGGATAGGACTTCCACTACACAGTATGAAGGGTGCAGTCAATCAGAAAGAACTGTAAAGAAAGAGGCAGCAGGCCCATGAGCATGCTCAATCAGTCAAGCCCATGGCATGTAACAAGTTAGAACATTTATAGGTGACCCTTGACCCATCTGGAAGATGGAAGACATGTGGTTCCAGCAGGACGGCGCAACCTGTCACACTGCGCGCGAAACAACTAAGTTGTGAGAAAAATTTCCTGGCCGTGTCATATCACGCAATGGCGACCAGAATTGGCCACCGAGGTCGTGTGATTTGACACCGCGCGACTTCTTTCTTTGGGGGTTTGTGAAATCTCGTGTCTATGCCAACAAACCACAAACAATTCCTGAGTTCAAGGCGGAGATTCGACGTGTCATTGGCGAAATGGAGCCGCAATTATGCGGAAATGTCATCGAGAATTTCGTCAAAAGAGCAAGAGTGTGCCAGCAGAGTCGTGGAGGACATTTGTCGGATATTGTGTTCCAATCGCAGTGTGTGTGCTTTATGCTGAAATAAAAATATCGGCACTTTTTGAATAAATGATGCGTTTTATTACAAAATTAAATCTTGCTCTCTTGTTGGGACACCCTATATAAGGTGTTACATATTCAGAATGTTAAAGTTTCATGTAGACATTGTTAAGGCACTCCTTTTTGGCATGAGGTTCCATATACAACTCCCTATACTTTTTATTTTACCATGGAACAATATATGAACATATTTTGCTTTGGTGGAGTAACAATTAGTTCAAACTTTGGACACCTTTGATACATATTTTGCCTCTTTCTCCTATGAAATTTTCCCCTAGAATCCACCTCATCGTTTGTAATATGTAATTGCTCAGAATTGCAACCAGTTCCTTATTTCTGATCAGTCTTAATTCCTTTTCAGGAACTATGGGAAGCCTGATAGAGGGAACTGGGAAGAAGATGAGAAATCAGAAGTGGAAGATGACTGGGAGAGATCTCATGAGCCACTGTCCTCTTCAGATTAGTTCTGATTGAATAGTAATAAAAAAATTCCAGCTCTTTGCTGTGTATATATCTTGTTCACAGACATACGCCACTTCAAGAAAATTCAATTGAATGGAAGGAATTTGCAACCATAGTGACCCATTTCAACGTTTCTGTGACGTTGTTCTGTAACGTCCGCGCAACGATCTTTTTTGAGACATTGTGTTTTCCCATGGACGTCATAGTGCGACTTTGCAGCAACGTTCCAACGTAACAAAACAACGTTCCTGTAACGTTACTTGGACGTCATGTGTTGCTTGGGTACCTGCAAAGGACGACAGCAAATTCGCATTCACGGATAAATACTGCTATTTCACAACGATCTGGCAAAACTAACTTTCCCATTACACTCAATGAGCGGACACAATTTCATGGAAACCCTATTTGTAAGCCTGAAACCTGCAAAGGACGACTGCAAATGCGCCTTCAGGGGGAAATTCTGTTATTTCACAAAGATCTAGCAAAAACCACCTTTCCCATTACACTCAATGGGCAATGGGCAATTTCATGGAAACCCGATGGAAAAACCTGAAATGTGTATCGTACAATTTATTGGTCGCATATACTTCATTAACTGCAGTTGCACAAAGATCTGGCAAAAACCACCTTACATATTGTTTCTGCACATCCTGATGATATCACAATTTTCATATCTCCTGAATCTGGTTTCAAATCATTCTGTCATTGTCTTGATATATATGCTAAATCTTCAAATGCATCCTTAAATGTTCAAAAAACCTCCGGACTCTGGTGTGGATCTTGGCAAACAAGAGATGATTTCTCTTGTGGTTTCCAATGGAAGGAAACGGGTCTGAAATTTCTATGTGCATATCTTGGAAACAGAATTTGAAAAAAAAATTGGGAGGAAGCAGAGCACAAAATCAATTCTTTAATTGCAAAATAGACTCCTCGTTTCCCCAAGATGTCCTATCGTGGACGTGTTGTGATAATCATCTGATAGCTCCAAAACTCTGGTATACCCTTGCATGTATCGAACCTCCACCTGAATTCCTCTTAAAACTTGAAACTCTTTTCAGAAACTTTGTCTTGCTAGGGAAACATTGGCTTCATCCAGTATATCTTCACCGCAAGCTTCGCCTTGGAGGACAAAATCTTGTCTCCCTTGAAGCTAGGAGACTTTCATTTCGCCTTTCATTTCTAAAACGAGTTCTTACCATGACAAGCAGACATCCATATGTCACATATGACACCTTTCTTTTTTTTATTTGCTCAGCCTGCGACTTCCCTTCCAGAAGTCTAGGGATCCTACTGCTAATTTCACCACCCATCACACCTGAAATAGCTCCTACCTCCTATAGAAACAGCAACACTGGTTTTCTTTAAACCTCGGTTGCAAGCCTGAGGTTTCTTCTCCCGACCTCTTCCTTTAATTCCACTGAAACCTAATATTTTCCTCCATGCCTTTTCCATTTCACCGTCTACTGCTTGGGAAGTAACCAATTTTACTACACTACAAGATATGCACAATTGTACCTCATGAACACTATACCAATTACAGGGAGAATAAACCCCAGGATACACAGATTTCCATGGACCTACACACTATTAGGAAAAAACTTCCTCCTGAACAGCAAACAAAAACAAAGCACTCATTTCAGCTCCATTTTCTTAATACAACTCCGAGAAAAAAAAGACCGTGTCCATTTCGACTCGGGAAAGGATTTATGACCTTTTATTTCATAATTATATTCCATAATTCGACACCATTTTCGCATTTACTTCACTGTCCTAGGAGGGGTTTAAAATACCTTTCATTTTGACATTTTTCACCTCGTATGTCTAGAACGGTGTCGTGTTCGACTTGGCATCCACCCAGACATTATAGCTTAAGACCCATGTATTCGACCCAGCATGGGTCAGTCGAAATTTCACCCCTTGGCTGGTCGGAGCAGCGGTTCCCAGACTCCTTCGAGTCGCGCCCCACTTTCTGATGTGCAGAAAATTTCGCGTCCCACCGGAATCCAGGACTAGGTATTTGCAAAGTAATCATGACGTGACGATATCTGATAGACCTTTTTTGCGGGGCATGTTTTATCCTGAACCGATGCGGATGTTGTGATTTTTATACACGGGACCCACCTTGCGACCCACTGTTTGAAAACCGCTGGTCAACTCACATTAATTGATGGTTTACTTGAAGCTTAATAGGTACAATTGTTGCGTATAACAAATTATTTTCTAAAGGTTTATCATGAGCATCCAGAAATCTTTGCTCCTGACATTGACCTCGTAGCTATCGTAGCTTTGATATCGAAAAAGCAGATCAGCATGGTTTTGACCTTCGATTTTGACATGTGCTCTTTTTTCGGTTTGGGAGATCATGGACTTTTCCATTGGAAAAGCCCATGTCTATGTCCATGTTTTGTCTCTGATGCTGATCTTTTTCGATATCAAAGGAATTGTCCCTTACGAACTTGTTCCTCCACAGCAAACAATCAAGCATTCTACCTTCAAGTATTGGAACGTTTACGGCAGCGCATTCGACGAAAAAGACCAAATCTTTGGCCGGACAAGTGGATTTTGCATTATGACAATGCTCCTTCCCGCACAGCTCTTTCGGTGAGGCAAATTTGGCAACAAAAAACAAATATCAATGTTGGAATATCCCCCGTACTCGCCTGATCTTGTCCCATGCGACTTTTTCATGTTCCCAAAATTGAAAAACTCCTCGAAAGGATCTCATTTTGAATTAATTGAAAACATTCAGAGCAATGTGAGGGCAGTATTGAAAGGACTTTCAGAAAATGATTTCCAGCAATGTTTGCTGGCATGGCAGAGACATATGGGATATGTGTTAGAAGGATAGTACTTTGAAGGTGACCATATCCACAAAGGTTAGTGATGAAATTTTTTTTTTACAGAATCAGTCTTGTTACTTTATTGTCAGACCTCGTACTCCGAAAAGTATTGGAATTGGAGTTTCTGCATATTACAGCATCATATTTTGGAATATCAGCGGATTCATGTTACTTCTAAAATTGGGCTCCTTTGCCACACATTCCGTCGTCTGGACCACAGTGCATTGGGACGAAGGACTTGCATGTGCTTGCATTAGTTTTCCTATCTGAGAGGGCTTCCTCCTCTCCCCGGTCTCTTCGAATCGTTGAACTGGCACTTCCAGCTCGTACTTTCGGATTGGTTGTAGTTTTGACGGAGTTGTCGGAGAAAACGATTGCCATTCTCTTTCTGCTCCGGTCGCGGCTAAGCAAGCACGATTGAAATTTCAGGTCTCGGATTAGATTGCTCTCGACTTTCATTGTTTAGGACTTTGTCAAATGCATGACACCTGCGATATTGTGTATCTGACATTTATACGAGCGGTTCGCGAGGCTGCGAGTAATATGAGGGGCCTCTCGAATGTAACAGAACATTAGGTTCCGATGCAGTGCTTTGCTTTGCGGAACCCTCGCGCTCGGTGAGTAGGCATAGGAATTTGGAATCCTCTGCCAAGTTCAGGTTGCGGTCGAAAATTACGACGCAATCCAGCACTTCTTGATAATGCTGGTACACCCGTATAGACTCAATGCCTTCTCACCATCGGTGCGGGTCGCTTTCAGCACTCGAGGGACACAAACACCTATACGACGCATTCCGCACCAAGTGTGACACACTTTCTCCACAGTACAGCCATTTGTCGAAAGTCGACGTGAAGTCCTGTGGTTGTTCCCGCACCCATTCCTGGACGGCCGCGCACTTCTTTTCACTGGTGGCGAACCTCTTTCCGCGTAGGATCTTCTTGGCGCTGTGGAACATTGTAAAACCATGATGGGGCATGGCTCGAGGAATACGATGGGTGTTCCAAAATCTGGTAGTTCATGGCCGGCGTCAGAATCACCTTCTGGCAGAAGGCGTGGCACGGAAGTTCTTGGGCAGAAAGCTTTAATACGTGTACAGGCTTTGCTTCGTTGCTCACTCTCGGGGTCGAATTAATACACCTAGCTCCGTTCCACGGTGAGCGAACGTTCCAGGAAGTGATCCCCAACCGCTGCATATTGATCCAGCATCCTCTTCACAATGGCTTCGCTCTGGACCACGATCAGCTGACAGGACACCAAGCACGTGGAGATCTCCGAATAC
Source organism: Darwinula stevensoni (assembly GCA_905338385.1). NCBI lineage: Eukaryota > Metazoa > Arthropoda > Ostracoda > Podocopida > Darwinulidae > Darwinula > Darwinula stevensoni. Next base: position 42,856 of record CAJPEV010001358.1, on the reverse strand, counting down.
CTCAGCCCGTGGTGCAAGAGAACTTGGAGGTATCCTTCCTCGATGTTTGTGTCGACTTCAAACTCCCGGATGGCGATGGGGCTATTCTCATCTACCAGCCCATCGATCACGGCGACAGCGACATCGACATCAGTCGTAGCTGTGCGTGGTCTGCCCGTCTTCGGCTCGCCATGCATGGATATCCTCCCGACCTCGAACGCGGCAACGCACTGGAGGGCAGTTGTTCTGAAGCAACCAAGGGATCCAGAGGCCTTCTGCAACCGGGTGGGAGTGCTCGTGGCTATATGGTCCTCTAACACCAATAACTCAAGGACAGCGCGCTGCCCGTACGTGCTATTCAGCACTTAAGATTCTGCCGTTTTAGATTGCGTCGTCTCTTCCGGTCGCGACCTGCATGGGGCGGTAGGTTTCGAATCCCTCCCCTTACCTACCGAGTTTACGGAGTTTTAAGATACAACATTTCCATTATTTTCATTACTTTCGTACACCTCTCATACATCAAACCAAGAAATAGAATGCCAGCTTCTTTCCTTCGGGAGAAAGGGCACCAAATAATCTGGAGGATTATTTGGTTTCGCTCACCCACATCCCACAGAAAGAACCTGGCAGAGTGCTTCAGGTTTGTTGCATTAATTCGGAATAATTCAGTTTTAGAAGCCTGGCCTGCTTAGATGGATTCCACTTGCTGAGAGTCCAATCGCCTCTTCACGCTGATACACATCTTCAGAGATAAGGCGACACCACAGGCGATGTTCTCAACTCACCTTGTTTGGGCACCACATGTTTTGCGCGAAATCTGCGGACAGAAATTAGTAGGATTCTAATTCTGCACGAAAAATACACCAATACATGAACTTATTTTTGTTTGTTTTTTTCCCATGAGCATCCATCAGGAATATTGTAACAAGGGTGAATTCCCCTAGTCTCGTAGTATCCCTAATTTAGTAACAACCGAGAAATCGCATCATATGGAATTTGGAAGATAATGGACTGTTACTTCGATTTTGAGGAAAATGATCATTTTCAGAAAGAGGCATGCACATCTTCAGCCTGGACGATCGGTGCAACTGATTCACTCACGTCAACGGTTAGAGGGTGAATCGAGCTGTCCACCACTTTGTTGTGCCTTATGCAGTGATTAAAAGCATCATTCCCAAAGTCTCATTCTCAGCCGCCTGTAATTCTTCTGACGGAGGGTTGCCAAAATACTTCAAAATATTCTACTCAACATTCAGCTTAATCCAGTTGCTAGCACAAATTGAGAAGTTCTATCTTCTGGCAATGAAAATCAAGGGCACAAGGAAAAATGAAGGAGCACTTCACGTCCAAGAAGGAAGTCTGATTTGTGTGAATTATAAAATTTCACAACAAAAATACTAATATTTTCAATTATGGTAAAACTGTACTTATCATGCTAGTGCACCTTGCCACTGATTCCCCTAACCATGAATTTCATGCCTAGCACTAGAAATCTATTATGGTGTTCTCAGCAATTACAAGCCAAAATTCTTTTGAGATTGGCACTGAAATTTGATGAGATGAAGTTAGTATGCTGATGTAACTTGATAGCATGCACACACTTGTCAATTAAACCAAATATTCTTCATAATGACATACACAGACTGTGCATTCTCATTTACCTCTTTCATCAACAAATTTTATGCCAACCAGAACCTTCTTGAATAGAGAACAAAACAACAGGAGCAAGCATCTCTCTCTTACCAATTATTCATGATTATGGACATGCGAAGGTTAGAATCTTGTGCCTGCTTCTCTTGCCATTGTCAACACCACTTTCACATGTCCTGGAAGACTACACAGACAGACACCTCTGCAAGAGCAAAACAAGACGAAGTATGAATATGCATCCACTAAAGAAGGCCCAATGTAATCTACCCCAGAAGAATGTGCATAACTAATTCCAAAGCAAATTAGACCCAAACATTCATTCCAGCTTGTCTAAATCATGGAGGTCTCCACAAGGTGGCTGATGATAACAATCCAGGAAACTACAAGTACACAGCAAGGTTGTCTGAGTCATTTACCTGCTCTATTTTATAGGTAGCATATTTTTTAGCTAAGATATGGCCAAAATCTCTGGACTGTGTTATTTTCCCTTTTCTCCACAAAGCTAAACTTCCGAGAGAGTAGTAGAACCAAATCATTGAGAGTTGGCAGGTAAACACTACCTAGGTATAGTCTTTACCTTCAACCTTCTTATGCCCTCAAATCCCTTTGCCTTGTGTCTTGTACCCATTCTTCAGTACTGTTGTTCAGTACATTAAAAAAAACTCAAGCACAGAGCACACTTAATATTACATCATGGAAATAACAATAATCTTTTCCAGTTCAATTTTACCAGTTTTACAAAGTCCCTTCTTAAAGAGAAAATGAAATACAATTTTTCAATTAAGGGGAATGCTGACATGAACAGTATTTTGAAAGCCTTTGCACCTCAATAATGGAGGAGCTGTTCTTTTTGCTAGTGACATGCTGACAAAGTTCACTTGCAGTGAATTTTTGGGTTAAGATGAGATGTAAGTTTCTTTGATATCATTTGTTATCCTAGGTTTGGGTTCTGGGTTTGGTGACCAAGCAGTTCTGACTTCCTAGGGGAACCCACTTGCTCTGCCAACAGATGATGCACCTGTTTGCATGGGAAAAGTCTGCTTAACATGGGATAGTAAACACACCAGTGGTGTGCCCAGGAAATCCAAATGGGGGGGGGCCACCATATGAAACACTGATTACCCACTCTAATGAGGGGGGGGTTAACATTAAAAAAAAACTGATAATCCACCCTGTATTTGTGGCAAAATAAAAAAATTTGTGAGAATCGAATGTGCAAAATTGACCCCAAGGGGGGGGGTTATGACCCCCAAAACCCCCCCCCCCCCCCCCCCCCCCCCCCCCCCTCCCTGTGTTTGTGGCAAAATAAAAAAATTTGTGAGAATCGAACATGTAAAATTGACCCCAGGGGGGGGGGTTATGACCCCCAAAACCCCCCCCCCCCCTTGGGCACACCACTGACACACACACCACTCTGCATGCCACACCTAGATGCAGGAGCAGCAAATCTTAAAAGCCACTCATGCCATTCATATGAGTCTAGGCAACCTGTGAGGTTCTATGAGAAACTGAAGGAGGCCTAAGGTCTCCCTTCAGGTCCAGAGGGGAGTCCTTGCCTGAGGGACTATGATGCCTGTGTGGTGCTAGTGCAAGGTAGGTACCCCTTCCTCTCCATGCAGACTTCTATTGCCAAATGTGTCCACCAATGTCCTGCCCTTAAAAAAAAAATGGTGGGACAGAGTCAAAGTCCAGTTGTTACCTCTTTCACACCCACCTGCCATCTTCCCTCCACACCATTGGTACTTATTTTCATTCCTTCCAATTCTAGGTTCAAATCAATTTTCATGAATCCCACAAAACAAATATGAATACCCTTTGGTTTGCAAGTTGCATACAATAGCAATTATGGCTTGAAAGTGGGGTGGGAAAACAAAATCAAAATATTGGAAAAAGGGAGAGCCAAGGCCATTTTGGCCTCCCTGGTTCCACCATTCATGAAGAAGGATGAGGGGAGGGTGGGGGAGGGGAGTCAACAAGAAGCTTACAATTTAAGCGTCAAAAGAATATGGATATATCAGGCAGATTGAGTCAACACCAAGAAATTTGTGGGTAGAGTTGACAATGAGATGTTTCCAGACTTGTAAAGTTGAAATAATCTTGCCAGCAATCTTCAACCACATTGACTACAGCTGAATGTGTCACTGAATTATGTTGAGGAGGACAGTGTGCTCATGCTTACTCTCAGGTCAGCAGTTGAGGACATTCTACCTAGAACATCCCATTCATTTCTCAACAGGTCACACCTTGAACAGTCAAAGTGACATTTCAGTCATAGTCAACAATGTATAATGATGAGTAATTTCATGCAGCATGAGTAAAGGTTACCTTCTTACATGAATGACAATAGATAGAGTTTGGGATAGCACATTATCAGGGCGTATTGTAATATCTTGGGGGGAAAAATCACTTAACTACAATCCACCCTCTATGTTTTCCTTTTTTTGAAATTTTTTTTTTAAACTTTAAGAATTTGAAAGGCAGTACATAATGCATTAGAATGGCAAAAATATTCCATGCAATTATACCTTCAAGGAATACTTGCAGTCATCCATAGTTCATTGATCATTACTACACTCATATTGAGGACACTCTTTCCTTGGAGGCAGAGGCTCCAAAGCAACAATTTTACAAAGGAAGGAGTGCTTTGCATCTTATTCATGAAGAAGTATAAGAGAGCCCTGAGTTTTCTGAATGGACAGATGTTCAAAAAATGAGTTCTTCAAAAATATTCTCATCTAGGCCCAATCTGAATTAGAACACTGAAACACAAATTGAAGCTGTTCACATCTCCTTTTGCATCTGCCTCCAAACTCTGTGTCCTTTTGCAACAATTTAACACTGAGAAGAGTTTGATGTCTTCTGGAAAGTTTACTTAACTCCCAATAGTTTGCAGCACAAAGTGGGATAGTTGAAAAAATGAATCTCTGCATTGAGATGCATTTGTGATTCACTTGCAATTGTGACATCACAAGATTCAGTAGCCACACAATGTAAAGAATGGCAGGGAGACAATGTACTGTTCTGTACAGCACAGCCTCATGGATTGCAATGAAGTATCTCAATTTGGGTAGTCTTCAACAGGTTGTTGATACTCAGCAGGGTTAACCATCACTTTTGCCATTTCCTTTTCAGGTATTGCACATTCTGCTGGTATCTGTAGTGAAAAGCAGACAGTGGTGGCAAACAAGACACAGTATGTCTCTAGTGAGACACATGTGGGAAGTCAAGGAAATGGAGAACATCTCTCTTAAGGAGAAATGGTGGTTTGTTCTAACTGTTTTTTGGCCTTGGAAGGTGGATTTAAAATTTTTTTGCATTCTGAAGCTTGAGTCACATAATATAATCTCTGCATTAAAAAATATTGTAATTATCAGTAGTACCAAAAAAAAAGTAATATTTTAAGCTACAAGGTTGCCCCACCAGTTTCTTTATATATATATTATGCTACATGCAATATTTGTCTTAAACTAGCCTCCTAGTTCTCTCATAGAAGGCATATTTCCGAGACAGACAATCCAATTTGAATATTTAAGTTTTGGGAGACTTAAAACTACTCACCATCTCCATTCCCTTCTTATTTCATTTTCTACTAATTGGTGACATTTCATTTTGTGTTGCCTTAGGCTCCACTAGATCTTTCAACAGAATGTATGCTGGAATACATGGACTAAACAATATCATCAAGGAAAGGGGTACTTGGACAAAATTGTTGAAGGGACCTACCACCCCCTGTCTAAAAGTTAGGGGGGAGGGCAAACATCATCATACTCTGCCAATGCTGATCTAGCAGTCCTTAATTTCTTGGTTTTAAGAAAAACATGCATAGGTCCAGAGTCATAAATGCTAAAGAGAGTGAAAGAAAAAAGGAGGACTCAAAATGGAAAGATGGTAGGTTCAGGACTGGAGCGAATGACAGAACCAAGGAGTGAAGGCTATAAGAAAGATAAGCATGAAGACAGAGAACAGCAGAAGAGAGAGGAGATATACATGCAGGAGTGTACAGCAGTTCAAATTCCTCTGCATGAATTCAACTTCATGAGAAGGCTTCAAGGATGGGATATGGCGAATACATTGTGCAACATGAATGCAGAAGGCTATGCACATAACATATTCATATATGATAAGGATATGCCCTGGATGAACTACGCCCATAACATGAGTCACCTATCCTAAACCTCAGTTAGTGCATATTTACAGTGTTCACTTGAATCAGACACTCATCATTGGGACATTCCTTCAGCACATGACTATGGAAGTCAAGTGTCTGATTCATGTGAAAAACAATGAAAATATCATTCCCTACCTCAAGTCATTAGTTACTTTTCTGGCATTATTGGTGGCAGTTTATTCCAACTGTTGAAAGGAGAACCAGAGCCATGGTGATGTTAGTGAAGCAATAGGTTCCACTATCATCCACAGCACACCCTATCCCAACTTTCAAATCTAGATAAAGTTCCTTTTCTGTGCTTAAGGTTCAAGGTTCAGGTATGGGCATCAAAGAGTATTTTTTCCCATTATGAAGTCTTGTTTCAAGGTCAAGCATTTATATAAATTAGGATAACATAAAGGCCTACTCCTGAAGAAACATACTTTTGTGGGAGCATATCCACATGCCAAATTCTTTTAGCTACCTTGCTCCTTTTCATTGATTACCCACCTGATCCCTCCAAGTAGTCACGATACGGGCAGCCTAACGTGTTCGAAGCACTCACTCCCCAACTAATTAAGGTCATTCGGCGACCTGTTTCTCACTTAAGGGCCGACGCAACTTGAACTGGTTTCCTCTTTCTGCTGCTATCATGGTATCGGAAATCCCTGACAAGCTCAATGTTATAAACTCCCTTCGTGATTTTAATATTTTGGATAAGCCCCCCCCCCCCTTCTCTCTCTCTCTCTCCTCACCCCCGTTGATGTCTTCTTGAGCGAATTGCCTTTGTTACGTTTCAAATGCCTCTCTTAATCCTCAAAACCTCCTCTTTTATGTTATTGATTATTTGGTCTTTCCATCTGAATACGCATTTTGTAAGTATTGTACATCATCGTTTTCTGAACTTATGACGTCAAGATTTGAAGCAGTCAGTAGTGAACGACCTGCTTGGAAACGTGCTTCGCGCATGCATGCTTCTACAGAGCGGAGACATGTCCGATGACGTCATTCATCATCGCTGCTGGAGATCCGCGAAATTCGTCTGTTCCTTCTCGCTCTCAAAGGAGCTTCGCCTCTCCTGAAACACGCCAAGATGTGTGAAGCTGAGGGAGGAACGAAGCAAAGAGAAAACAGAGCTATAAGAACTCATATATCTGTCATCACTAAGTTGGTTCGAACGCACCGAAATCAAATCTTGCATTTCCGTTAAAGCGGGATACCAATTTTCGGTCTAACTCGAATAGAGTACAGGGTATCTCAAATTCGTACTAGGGTCGTAGAGTAAGAGGGGTTTTTGACAAGTCCCCTGAGTTACCTGGTTGCACAAGTCGGACGTAATTTTTTTCCCTGTTTCCGTAATCTGTCAGTGACTAATCGACAAGTTTTTATCCCCCCAGGTCATCATGGAGACAAGAAAACGAAAAAGTAGTGGTGCTAATCCGTCTCATTTTCCGGTTCTGATTAATAAACTCGTTCGATCGTTCATTCTCTACAACTTTTTGTGCGGTTTAAAAGCTAAACCTCGCGGCGGTCGACGAAGACGGTCGAATGACAAATGGCAAACGAGGCACCCATCTGGCCGCCTTCTTGCCATACCCAAGATCTTCAGTCAAAATGCGCCAAATTGAGTTGGCTTTTATTCCAAGAGTCTGTTCAAATTTTTCCAGTGTCATTCGACCGTCTTCGTCGACCGCCGCCTTCACAGCCGCCACTGTTTGTCTATCAGTCGCCTTTCGGGGCCGTCCCGGACGCTAAAGTGTCCAGTTTGAAATCCTCGAAACCACTTTGACAGTCTCCAGAGACGGAGCTTTGTCCCCAAGCACAGTTTTCAACTCATCCAAGCGAGGTTTAGCTTTTAAACCGAGCAAAAAGTTGTAGACTGAATGATCGAACGAGTTCGTTAGTCAGAACCGGAAAATGAGGCGGATTATCACCACTACTTTTTCGTTTTCTTGTCTCCATGACGACCTGGGGGGATAAAAACTTGTCGATTAGTCACAGACAGTTTAAGGAAACAGGGAAAAAAAACTACGTCCGACTTGCGCAACGGTCACCAGGCAACTCTGGGGACTTTTCAAAAAACCCTCGTACTTTCCCGACCAGCTAGCAGATTTGTTTTGATTTTTTTTTTTCGAAAGATAATTTAATTCCAAAGTTATTGGCAAATTTTCAGACATTTTCATTGACTCTTCGAAAAGTTACAAAGATTTAAATTTTATTTCAAAAACACGAAAACTCAAAAGTCATCATGGCCACCATTGTTCTCGATCACGGCTCGAATGCGCTTGGGCATTGAGCAGAGAAGACTTTCGAAGAGACCGGTGTCATGTTCAAGCTCTTGAAGAACTACGTTATTCTTGAGCGTCGCTTCAGAATAACATTTTCCCTCTTCCACGCGGTTCTCGACGATCTCGCCGAGGATTTAAATCGGGAGAATCGCCCGGCCCCATATCGTTTCGCCAGAATTGAATCTCTCTCGCCCGAATCCGATTCTGGGTAGCATTCGCAGGGTGCTTTATCATGGATTACCCCGATTACCGGCACGTTCTCTTCCTCCTTCAAAAACGGGAAAACGTTCTGCTCCGGCACGACTTCACGGGAATATTCCCACGATTCACCTTTATTCACAGAAGGCGCTTTGCAGTGAACATCACGAATAATGCCGGTGCAAACGGGATTCTTCACTTTTCGAAAACGCTCTTCTGTGATACCAGAAAGTTCATTGGCCCAGATCAGTCATTCTGATCGTCCGGCTTCCTGATTGCGTGAGTGAAAAACTCATCACCGAACGCGAAGTGCAAGAAATCAACTTCATCGAAGTCTGCAAGAAACAGGCGATCTTCGCGAACTAGGTCGGTCTTCAAGATGACGTGGAACGACTTGAATCCATTGACGATTGCCTCACTTTCTCGCGAAAGACCGATGGAACGGCCGCAAGTCGTAAAGTCAGCGAAGCCGTCGCCCGGCCTCTCGCTCCACGTTTTGGTTGTTGTTGTTGTTGTTGTTGATGGGCCGTTTGCCTTGTCCACGTTTTGGTCACCCATTCCACGGAACGGTGAAGAGCATTGGTCACCCATTTGCATTTGACGAACGATGATCCAGCGTCACGAGCTTTCCGAAAAGCGATTGCTTGAAGACGATCTGCCGCACGGGTATTCTTCCGAATCAAAACTCATAATCTTAATCTAAAATTCAAATCCTTGTGAAATTTCGAAAAGTCAATGAAAATGTCTGAAATTTTCCAAAATTAATCTGGAATGAAATTATTTTTTAACAAAAAAAAGGTCCTGCTAGCCGGTCGGGAAAGTATTCTACGACCCTGTCATGTATTTATGGGACACCCAGTAGAATACGATGTGGTTTATTCACAATACCATACTAACACCCTTGAGAATGTAGCGAGCAACGAAACTGGGGCAAAATCGCTGCTAAATTCATTCCACGCAGCACACCGGCCTTCCCTCACGCCCATTGTCATGATGAGAGAAGCGATTTCTGCAAGAAGCCGTTCCTTCCTGAGGAGGGAATCCCAGGTTCCTCCTTCCCCCTCCGTCCTCCTCCGTCTGAAAGCGAATGCATCCAGAAAGGACGCTCCTCCTTCCGCATTTCCCAGCCCGATGGGAAGCTTTGTCCATGGGATTTCATTGGGGTCGGAAGGGTGAAATTGTTATGTCCAAATTTACGGTGCTGTGCTGGGACCGGTGATTAACGTATTTTCTGCAGCAGGCATCGACTCACGAAATCTGCCTATTTTTTAAATGTCACTCATGGGTGATATAAGATTCTGAGATTATGCAAACTTCTCTGGAATCTCTCGCGAAAATTATATATGCATTACATACATACATTACATATATACATTCCTATCTCTTCAGTGGAAGCACTCTATGGGAAATGAACTCCAAAGCGGACGACAGACGAGTGAAACTCTGGTCCTATTGGCCACATTCATGCTGATATAACGGCGGTTTTAGGAGTGAAAATCACGAAAAATCGCGAACCCAATCCTAGATGTCCTTGGTACTATTTACCAATACTCAATCCTTCGGGCATAACGACACTATTGACATGTTACCGCGCTAAGAACAACTTCTGCAATAAGGAAAAGTTCACTCGCTGACACAATCTTTATTTTCCCGAGGAAATCAATCAAGTTTGGCCTTCAGCCGGTAGACTCATATCTGCATACCGTTTTCCCTGTCGTCAGTCGTAACAGGACCATCTTGGCCTTCCCGATCTGCCCAGCCCTCCCACCACTATCTGATTATCCCCGGGGGCGGCAAGAAGTCATCACTCGCGCTAAAGGCCCTGTTACACTAGGCGAGTACTCGCTAGGGCCATTCGCTTAGTGTAAAACTCCACTCGTTAGCGAGTACTCGCTAGGGCATCGCTTAGTGCAACACCCCTCTAAGTCTAGCACTAGACCGAGCACGCAGTCTCCACGAACTTGGTCTCGTCCCTCCATCTCTTCCGCTGTTCTTGGACCAATCTACATATGTAGGAAACTCTTCCATTTTCCCCAAATTCAAATTTTCTGAGGACACCAATGAACTTCAGACTTCTAAGCATCTGCCTCAAGAAGTCTGAACCCAACTTATTTGTCAGATCTATCCAAGTAACACAGTATGCTGATGAAACGTTTCCGAAATGTTGCCTATGTTGCTCTATAGTGCATGTCGATGTACAACATTGATAAAACATTGCTTCAACGTTTCCACTTGGAATGTTGCTTCGACGCTTCTACGAACGTTACTGCAACATTTGCTATCAACATGTTGAGAGAATGTTACGACTCTTGACATCGACAACGTAGCAACGACATTCCGATACAACATGGACTCAGAATTTTAGGAAATTGTAAAGTTATCCTCCCTGCCCCGAGACAGAGGCGTAGGTCTCGCTTTCCTCACAGAACACAAAAGTGCCCTTCCCTCTTTCCCTGGAATCGTCCCGCACAGAAACGTTTGGTACCTTGACATATGTCCCTCATTGTCTCATTAAAGGAATCGATGAACATGGACACTTCATCGCTTATTACCCTCATATTCGATACAGATTCATGGGGTCCAGATAAAAAAAAAAAAACTAGCTCATATTCCCAAAAATTACCCATTCCAAGAATTCGTCGATTTCATCCTGCAGAAGATGAAAAGCAATGGAAGAGAGTCTGTGATCTCAGTCCCTCATTTCCTCATCCTGAGAACTAGATGAGGAAAATGACTGAACTCGCGGACACTCTTTAGAGCATTGCGGGCGGACCTTTCCTTGAAATGTGCCATATTTAGCACATCCAGGGAAAGATTACCTCCAAAAATGTACTATGGCTCCTGCCCATACATGATACAGATACTGTATTATGCATGGGCAGGAGTTATACCAGTACAGACTTCATCCTGTTGATGGGAACGTCTGGGTAAAGAAAAAGTAAATAATGGAAAGAAATAATTCAATATTGGCAGAATATCGGTCCAGTTCAGGGCCTGTGAAGTGCTTTTCCAGGTAGCAATGCCAATATAGGTCCATATTTGGAACCGGTAAAGCAACGTTTTCCATCAACATTGCAGAAATTTAAGTCCTGAAACGTTTCTGCAACGTTTGCGTAATGAATAAAGTAACGATTTGCAACGTCAATACAATGTACTTCCGCAAAATTTGAGCAACGTCGACGCTTTGGACATTTACACGTAGAAGCAACATTGTTCATCGACATTTCTTAAATGTTGCTGGAATATCTTGCGTTACTCGGCGGTGACGGCAGTTAGAACAGCAGCACGTCTCATATTTGGAACATTACATCAACTTACGCCTTGTATCGGCTTCGATTTTACACCGAAAGAAAAACCTGAATGCATTCAGATGGGGAAGGGGCGACAAGGAGTAACCAAATTGAGTTCGACGTCAGGCACTGGTGGTTTTGCTTTTCTCGCGGCCGGCTGCCTGTATCACGCATCGCAATCAATGAGCGAATATTATACGGTAAGCTTCGCCCATAAAAAGGAAGTAGAGATAGAAATCCTTTTATTTCAGTATCTGATCCCTCTGAACCATGACATAGAGGTTCTAATGCATGCGACAAGAGAGATCAAGCAAGGGGTTTCTTGCAGATCAGTCCGTATAGCATTGCTGCAGGTTCAGGAAACCAGGAAGAGACGAACGTAGTGACGCAATCGCCACCATCCTCGGTCGGATATCCGTCCCAGTGCCAATGAGTCACATTCGGATGTGACCCGCCCATCGTCTCCCAATCTCCGGTTTCCGGGTTTCTTATCAGGTTGACCCAGAATCGTCCGGGAGGATCGCCGTCGTCTTCTCTATCGCGCAAGTATACTCCCGAGAAAACCTTCAAGTTATATTGTTCATGATGCAGGATAGCCGCGTGATACTCGCATGGTTCAACAAAACTATGGCAATGTTCGTTTGCATCGTCAAGCGTCATTGCTTCAGCGCCTTCCCTAAAACATCTATCGGCCGGGTGATCGAAACCACTTTGGCAATAGCAATTAGGAGGAACAAAAGCACCGTCGCAATAGAAATTCCTCTTTTTCAACGAACAATCCACATTCTTCAGTAGAAACGGCCTCAAAACTAATCCTTCACCGGCAGTTCCTGGGCGGAAAGGCCAGTCATGATCGATCGGAATTTGATGGTAATCCTTCGAAGAGCCGTCGTAAAACTCGAAGTTCCAAGGATCGTCCTTCAGAGATCCGGTCAAATATGCCCCGATCCAGGTGTTGAGAAAGACCACGTTGTCTTCGACGAATATCTGCTCTTCCGGGCTGTGAATGCTCACCAGGTCTCCGTCGTGATCCAGGCAGAAGCTCCTTGCCTCGATCTGAGTCATTTTCGCGTCGGCGAAGTAATAGCAAGAGTCTTGGAAGCGGATCCAGTCGGGCTCGCAGCGGGGTTCTTGGTCTTCCGCGTGTGCCATTGGAATCATGACGGCCCAGAGCAAGGACTGCAGAAGGAGCAAATGCTGCACGATGCAACCAATGGAGACATGATAAATTTTCCATTTCTGATCTCGACCAAAAAAAAATAAATAATAATAAGCCTAAACTGCCTACCTCGATCGACAACATGATTCGAGTTTTTAGCCGAATCAGGTCTCACTGGTTAAAATAACTACGCAGATCCTCCAAGTTCGTCAGATGCAGATGGACTGAAGTCAGATACGGACTGTCCCACATAGACCTTATCATTCTTCTTTCCGTATCAAAAAGCTTTATTTTTTTTTATTTCGACACACACGCTTATGAAAAATTTTTTTTTGTTTTTGTTGGTGACAGGTAAGAACGTTTCCTTCATTGCTAAAAATAACTCTATAGATTATTATTATTACTAGATATCCTCCTACTAATTGAATCCGAACTTGTAAGTGCATGTAGGTGACATTTTCTGCCTTCCCTGAATTTATTTTTTAAATTTGGAATTACCAATTTTCCGGTGCCTTCACTGGTGGAAGACTTCGGGTTCCTCACCAGCAAAAGGTTTCTTATATTATTGTTACATACACATTATTTGACTGCAATGAGAACGCCCCCAATAAAATACGAGTTTCTTACCAAGTCTTCTATTTTTTGGCTTTCGCTCCCCTCCCCTCCCCCCTCCACCACCTCCACCCCCTCCACCCCTTATTGGGTGCCGCTGAGGCTCCAACCGACCCTAGAAGTCAGACTGGCCGTTTCTTATCTGATTCTGCTGACAGGATTCCCAGGGATTCGTCAAGGTCCTTGGGACAGATTTTCCGGGGAAAAGTAACAGTTGGGGGCCGAGATGAACTGCACCTCAGAGATAAAACACTGGAGACTTAAAAATACTGCTCGACGACGAGATTTTTGTGTTTCGCAATCTATCGCGGGCTGGCCTTTACCGAATGTAATGCATTAAAAATAAAAATAATAAATAAAAATCCACGTCTAATTCATTTAATTCTGAAGGCGATTCTAAGATCGACTGTTGAAACACCCAAAATGATCAAATGAACCTCATCATAAAACAAATTAGACAAATGGTTCAGAAATGCAAAAGGATTTAGGTTCTGGATCCACCCAAGTGCGTAAAAGTTTTCGAGGACGTTCAACCCCTTTTCAAACAGGTTTTCGGACGTCCAATGTTCGCGCATGAGCAGCTTTTGGACATCAGTTGAACATCAGAGCGACGCCTTCTTCATGTATATCCGTGCCATCCAACCGACCCGGGACTAGAACAAAGACACAACCGAAGCCAGATGAAGCCAAAGTAGCCACTGCCTTCCACACTGATTTCAGTAACCAACGATGCTGCGTGAGAAAATCTAGCAAACAAAATATGACTTCCACATAATTTAATAGTAAGAAATTGGAGTGGGCCCCGTTTCATTCCTTGCACCAAGGCCCAAGCCAACACGCTACGCCACTGAGCGTACCCCAGATAATGGATCCGCTGACATAGAGCCACTCCGGTAAATAGAATTTGGAATAAATAGAAGATCGGTAAATAGAATTTAAGGTCATCGCCTTATTTATGCATTTGCGGCATGTGAACGCATTCATACAGGGTGACTCAAAAGTCCTTGGACACCTATTGAAAAAACCGTTGGACAAGTGATAGCCAGGTGATTTTTTGAGTGAAGCAACATCTACTACAGATGGGAGGTTGGTGGGAGGCTGGTGGGAGGCTGGTGGGAGGTTGGTGGGAGGATGGTGGGAGGCTGGTGGGAGGTTGGTGGGAGGCTGGTGGGAGGTTGGTGGGAGGATGGTTGGACTTCTCGTAACTTGACTCAATTGAAAATTCACCCAGAAGAGAATGCCATCGATTTCGGAAGAATGTTCAGAGTGAGATGTGTCTTATAAGAGTTAGATTCGGATGCGAAGGAAATTTCCCCACTCTAAATCTGTTCCGACTCCCGACTCCAGAGAGGGAAAGAAACTACGCAGCTATTGGAATTTTCAGGATGTGTTCAACTCCATAGAATGAATAACTCGTGCGAAATTAAAATAAAAGAGGAATACTACATTTCAACAGCAGGAAGGTAGTACGTATACAGTACACGTCAAAGGTCTCCCCCCCCCCAGAAATTTCTAGAACATTCTGAAACTTCCATGAGACCACAAAGGCAGCTCTGGCCGATCAGAGTCTGTGTTCGTGCCGTGCGCGTTAATTTCGATAATCGCTTGTGAGATAAGGCTTTTCCCATTCCAGTCGGAACAAAACGCCGGATCAACGTTGAACCAGGATTGATTTTCAGCGTTGCAACGTTGGCACAGCGGTGCGTAAAAATTGGATTAAATTTTGAAATGAAACACAGCTCAACGTTGAAAATACGCTCGTGCGTCACGTTGTACTAGAGTTGAAATGTCATTCAGCATCTCCTCCTTTCCGGAGCTTGAACTCGAGCATACATCGATTTGATTTCAAATATCGATTTCAAATACTCTTCTTCATGTATATCCGTGCCATCCAACCGACCCGGGACTAGAACAAAGACACAACCGAAGCCAGATGAAGCCAAAGTAGCCACTACCTGACACTGCTGCATCCATATCGATCTGTCAGAGAACATTTGAAAGATTTCCATATTTAAGGCGGATCAGGGAAGCAATGAGACACGAGCATCGACTCCTATCCATGGAACTTCCGATCAGAATTCGAGTCAAGTTAATAGGGGAGGAAAAATCGACCGTCTGGGAACCCGCAAAAAAGGTCTTCAAAAACCCAAGATCATATACTTTTGAATGAGGGGTTATAATTCAAGCTGACTCAGAGGTCAAAGGTCACGAGGCCACATGACTGGGAGTCGTCGAATATTCAAGAACAGTTTTCCGACCGCCATTCCGGTCATAGATCCAGCGGAGAGAAAAGCATGCGTGCGATTTTATAGGTCCTCTCGGTCGATCCGTGTACTAAATCCCATGGACATTGTACCGAGCATCTTGAAGGAAAGTACCAGAATGTACTCGAAATTGGGGCAAAAAAAAAACGCTACTCAGTATGCTTTTTTTTCCGTTTTTCTCGCCTTCAAGCAAATATCGATGGGGAAGAGCCTCTAGATCGCAGGACGCCTCGACCGTGTCGATAACTACAAGAGTTCCTTCCTTCGAAATGTTTATTCAAAGTCACCCTTTTTTTTTTAAAGAAAAATTGCCCCGCTCCGACCCTTGACAACACCCTCACCAGAATGCATCGCCAGACGTCTGAAAGTGAAAGAAAATTATGACAGAATTCTTGGAAGTTCGATGGATAGGAGTCGATGCTCGTGTCTCATTGCTTCCCTGATCCGCCTTAAATATGGAAATCTTTCAAATGTTCTCTGACAGATCGATATGGATGCATGGAAACATTTATTTTAGCGATCTGTGCACAGGTTCCCTCGGTAGAGTTCGTTCAATATAAGCGTTTCGAGTAGGATATCCACCTCTACATGACCATTTCATTGGCTTGTACAAATTCACCAAAAGTTTTTTAACACGCACAGAACAATGAGTCAACGCCAAATTCTCTGCCTTTATTCCCCTGGGATGGTTCAAGTCAGGTCATAGGTCGCGATTCGAGTAGGTCTCATTAAAAGCTGACATGCCCGTCATCATCCCATGAAACAATTTGAAATTGGTCTCCTCTCTCGCGAATTCGCTTTCAAGCAGTGATGTAAAATTCTTGATCGTGCCATCACGTGTTCGGTTTGGGGAACGGCTTTTGGGAAAATCTCCTTTCCCTGCGCCTTTCCTTTCTTATTCCCAAGTCTGTTACAAGTGGCGTGCCCAGAAACCCGCGTATGAGTTAAGCCTATTACAATATTTCCTTTTTGCTACGACGAGGCGTCCAAATTTTATCGGCAGTGCTCGCGTAGAATTTGAAAATCTGCTTGAAAGTCAGGTGTGTGTGGTCGTCTTTGCGGGCGCGGATGATCTTTTAGACATATCCACCTTCAAGTTTGGATCTCTCAGGAACAAGGGAAATGTGATGATTTCATGAACATCGACCTATCAGCAACGACCAAGATTTCTTCCCCTCTCACATGCATGCCAATGAGTCTACTTCCCTCTGACCTGTGAGGTCTTCACTGATGCTTCCTCGAAAAATCAATTCAGTCACGTTTCCCCCTTCCTCGATAACTACTGCAGATTACTTTCCTACATCATGTGGCGAAATCGTCTACGATTCAGACGAGACATCAATCGCCTTTCTTGGCATTTCAATCCTCAAATTGTAGGACTTTTTCCTTGTTTACTTTTGGCTTTCTTGGGGAGAACTACGTGAGCAGACAACAGGACGCACGCAAAAATTTTTTTGCACAACCAACCCCCCCCCCCAGCCTTTCCTGCCAGGACATGTCTGGTACTCCCCTTCTCCCCCTTTTCCTTCCATCTAGTCATTTAGATCCGGTTTTTTTTTTAGACTGAAATAGGGAGACACTTTCCTCTTTTTTTTTAATTTTCTATCCCTTCACTCCTCAAAATCCTGAGAATTATTTTTTTATATTCCTCATTCGCCTGCAACAGGTGGTTTTACTTTCCTCTTACCTCAGGCGATTTCACTGCCCTATTTGGCACTACCCACCGATGTCAGCACTTCTTTTTTCAGGCCTTGGTAATGCCCATCTAATTTATGTTTTTGATGTGAGTTTGAGTCACAAGAACGGAGTCACGCTTTGAAAGCATTGATTTGCGACCCAACCCCTTTCCCACAACCTTGGGAAGGCACAATCTTTTCCCAAAATGGGCCAAATTGAGATTTTGACTCATGTTCGAGGGCCGCAGTCCCTCGATCATGGCCCTAGGCCGCAAATAAATATGGATTTTTAGAGACCAGAGGCATCCAAGGAGTCAGAAAAAAAAGTCTTCACGGGCCGCGAGTTGAGCATCACTGTGCTAAAGCCGCTCGGAATTTAGATCTTCAATGAAGTATTCACCCGATCAGACCGGAAACTCAATTGTCGATGGGGCTGCAGAATCGATTCGGATTTCGAGCCGATTCGCTGAAGATTTGCATGTTTGATGTGATAATGCTTTCGATTACATTGGCACAATATTCCATATGTTGTGGTACAACATTTTCACAATTTTGTCATTACATGTGCCTGTTACCTGAGCAGCGGGTTTGCTAGAAACGTTTATGGGCACCATTGAAGTCGCTTTTCGATTCGGTCGCTCAACCTCGGGGCAAGATCGCAAGTTTCCAGAGTTAGAGTGTAAGAATTTCTTAAGAATCTCATGCCCATTCCAATAAAAACGGAAAAATGAATTATATAATTCTTAATTCAGAGGGTGGGGGAACCGACCATCTTTGTCCCTCCTGTTTGTGCGGCTTTGCCTTGGGGATTTTGCGATCATCTTGCGGGCCTCGTTTGAGCGGGTGCTCTCACGCCTTGCCCTGCATGGTGATGGGTTCTGGCCATCGGGTGTCATCAACATGAAAAAACTACGGCATGTTATTTTTGTCATCTTTTAGAATTTTGAAGGAAGGTCGACGTTCACACACCGTTGTCTTATTCATCTGCCACTAGATGGCAGTGATGCTTGTTTCCTTTGTGCCATTATTGGGACACGACTCACCTCCAAGTTCATCCTCGATCGTGTTCTGCCTCTCCTTACCTGCGCTTCTTTCTAATCCGTCCTAAGCCAGCCTAGACGTTATCGTAGGGCCCTTATGGTTAAGCTGAGCGTTGATAAGCAGTAGGCCTAGGCCAAAATAATTTTGTTCACTAAGAATTTAGTTATCCCTCACTCCAGGAGCTGTAGAGCTTTTTTCATAGCTCGGCACATGCACCGAACAGCAGTGACGAATATCTTCTCTCGCTTTTTGATCGATGGAAACCACATCGACAACATCCGTGAACACTTTTGTGATGGGAGTTGGGGTGGTTACTGTTGGAACAAAAGAAAGAGAAAATGATTTAACTTTAAAGGAGGCTGCTCTCCATCATAAATGATTTAAACAAAATAAAGATCTGCCAATTACAAAGTGGTGTGAAAGAGTTAGTGAGTAATGCCGATCTATGCTACAGAATCCTGGCCCTAACCTTCACCTGAGTGTCAGGTCATAGATTCTTATTAGAGTAACTATAAGTAACAGCAGGGTCAATATGACACAAGATATTGCTAACAATAACAGTAATGGTAATAATAACAAGAACAATGGCAATGACAGGCCTAAAGGAATCACAACAGGATGATGATGAAAAGGGAGGGAAAGAGACCAAGTCCAACCAATACAGATTACAGGCCAAACAGGAGCAGCCACCACAGTTAGCTATTGTCCACAACCTTCAAAATTTTAGAAGTAGATTAATATTAATAATAATAAACTATCCTAAGGTCTAGCTTAATCCACCATAAATACTTGCAGACCTAACAAGTAACAGTGTCACCTCTCCTAGACCTATACACATAATACAGACAGGACACTCAGACACTGCACCAAGATAGCCTTTGCACCAAATCACCTGCAAAACAGGTGATTTGGTGCAAAGGCTAAGCCACCAGGAACATTTAATGGCTGCCTGGGTTGCCAGATATAACAGTTCAATCCATCACACTTTTCTTTGAAGTCAAGAACATGAATGCATTGTCAACCCCATGGTACAATTAATTTACAAACAGAGTTTGATACCTCTAAATCCAACCACATGTGCTCCACAACTACACAAACAATAATAGTTACATTTGGAATGCCTGGTATAACACTCTTCTCATATGAATGATAGTTGATAGAAATTTTCATTGTGATTGTAAATGTTTATTTTAGTTACAGGAACAATGAAATTACATTTTTTCCCCTTCAACTATATATTTTGCCTTTTTCAGCTAGTTCATCCAGACGATGCAGGACTCCATGGTGACATCTAGTCATAGCTTACAACAACCCCTCTGTTTAGTTTCATTGCTAGAACCCAAGTGGCATAAAAATCATCTGGGTCAAAGTAAAGAGGAGCAGCATCTTATCACTTGACCTGCAGCGGCATGTGTGTAACTGTGCAGAAAAGTTTTTGGGGGGTGCCCCTTGTTTTGAAACCTTTTTAATGGGCCTAAATGTTCTTGGAGGATGGTTAAATCACTCCCATGAGGAATACTGAGTTCTAAGGCCAATTTTACTTCATTCACCTGTAGTCAGAAACCAAGGTGTCTGATTTTGCAAATTTTTCTTGAGAAGATGTCTCTAGGTCTCCTGCACCTGTGCTAATTTACTTAATGGACTATTTTCTGGATTAATTAGACCACTTCACAATAGTGCTCTATGAAGGGGAACCATCACCATGCACCAGCAACATTTGGTCATGGATATGCATGCCACACTTCTTCTTGGTCAAGAACATCATTACAGTACAATGCCCAAAATTGATTGGTTTTATACTTGAGCATCACTCTCAACAGAAAAATAACTCCAAACTCCAATTTCCAATTGACATTGTATTTTCATTGTTTCTATGGTAATTTGTTGGAATTCTCATGACTTTGCACCCCCATATTACGCTACAATGGACACAATAATGCATGACTCAATTCCATCAGAGGCCTTCTCTCACCCATCAGTTATGTAATTACATGTATAATATCTGATATGGTAAATTTATAATAAAATATATGGAAACTATATATAGGACATAAAAAATTATAGTTGATTAGGAAAAGATCTCAAAAATACAAAAAAAAAGTATTTTATTCTGGTAGTGGCCTTAATTCAGGTCTGAAAGGGTTAAATAATATCCCTAGAAAATTTTTTGTGGAAACCACCACTTTAAAAGTATGTTTACAAGTACAGCATACATTCAAAGAACTGCCCTAATTCTCAGTATTGAATTTTGCTAATTTGATACCTCAAAGTGCAAGTCAGGACATGCCTAGTAAATAGGGATTAAGATATCATCGTCTTTCCCTACAAGTAACAGTGTCACCTCTCCTAGACCTATACACATAATACAGACAGGACACTCAGACACTGCACCAAGATAGCCTTTGCACCAAATCACCTGCAAAACAGGTGATTTGGTGCAAAGGCTAAGCCACCAGGAACATTTAATGGCTGCCTGGGTTGCCAGATATAACAGTTCAATCCATCACACTTTTCTTTGAAGTCAAGAACATGAATGCATTGTCAACCCCATGGTACAATTCATTTACAGAGTTTGATACCTCTAAATCCAACCACATGTGCTCCACAACTGCACAAACAATAATAGTTACATTTGGAATGCCTGGTATAACACTCTTCTCATATGAATGATAGTTGATAGAAATTTTCATTGTGATTGTAAATGTTTATTTTAGTTACAGGAACAATGAAATTAAATTTTTTCCCCCTCAACTATATATTTTGCCTTTTTCAGCTAGTTCATCCAGATGATGCAGGACTCAATGGTGACATCTAGTCATAACTTACAACAACCCCTCTGTTTAGTTTCATTGCTAGAACCCAAGTGGCATAAAAATCATCTGGGTCAAAGTAAAGAGGAGCAGCATCTTATCACTTGACCTGCAGCGGCATGTGTGTGACTGTGCAGAAAAGTTTTTGGGGGGTGCCCCTTGTTTTGAAACCTTTTAATGGGCCTAAATATTCTTGGAGGATGGTTAAATCACTCCTATGAGGAATACTGAGTTCTAAGGCCAATTTTACTTCATTCACCTGTAGTCAGAAACCAAGATGCAAATTGCAAATTTTTCTTGAGAAGATGTCTCTAGGTCTGCTGCACCTGTGCTAATTTACTTCACGATAGTGCTCTATGAAGGGGAACCATCACCATGCACCAGCAACATTTGGTCATGGATATGCATGCCACACTTCTCCTCCTTGGTCAAGAACATCATTACAGAACAATGCCCAAAATTGATTGATTTTGTACTTGAGCATCACTCTCAACAGAAAAATAACTCCAAACTCCCAGTATACATTCCAATTGACATTGTATTTTCATTGTTTCTATGGTAATTTGTTGGAATTCTCATGACTTTGCACCCCCATATTACACTACAATGAACACAATTATGCATGGCTCAATTCCATCAGAGGCCTTCTCTCACCCATCAGTTATGTAATTACATGTATAATATCTGATATGGTAAATTTATAATAAAATATATAGAAACTATATATAGGACATAAAAAATTATAGTTGATTAGGAAAAGATCTCAAAAATACAAAAAAAAAGTATATTATTCTGGTAGTGGCCTTAATTCAGGTCTGAAAGGGTTAAATAATATCCCTAGAAAATTTTTTGCGGAAACCACCACTTTAAAAGTATGCAATGTTCATGTCGTATGTAAGTTTCTTGACGGGATTAAGAGTCATAACTTAAAACGATTAAACTATGGAGTTTCACGTTCAGTCCTGTACGGATCATTTATCCCTAATCCTATAGTAGCAGAAAGGGCATCCTTTCCATAACAAGATTCATGATTGGTATCTGGTATATGAGCAGTTATGAGTGTCAGTCAATAAATAAGTTGTGTGTGCCAATAACACTGAATTAAATGTTTCTTTCTTCCTGGAATTTTAATATATCTAAGGTGCTTGCATTTAGAAAGCAGAGGAAGGATTTCATGAAGTTTGGTGTAGATATTGAATTAAAGTCTACAAATTTTTACTTGACCCTCAACGACGAACCGTCAGAAAGTAAAGTTCTACAGGTGGAGAAGTCTTTTAACGAAAAAAACGTTTTGGTTAGAACGTTCCTTTAAGTGATAACGGGTTGTGTTCATTTCTTGGACATCATTCAGTTGATCAGGTATTCCTTCCATGATCAATTTTGCAAGAAAAAAAATTACTGACAGCCCAGACATACTGAAATGAAAGGAAAAGAATAAAGTGTGAAAATGTCATTTTCACCTAACCCAAACTTCTTTTATGAGGTTGCTTGACTCTTGAAGCAACCCATCCTGTCATTATCATATATGATGATGGCTGCCATGAGCCAGACCATGACCCATGATGTTTAAAAATGAACTGGGAGTTGCTGCTTGGCAGTCTTTCATTTCAAGATGTCCACCTCTTCAGAAAATTGCTTTTTTTGCAAAACCAATCTTGCAAGGAAATTCACTATTGCCCAACACAAGTCTTCTTGGACATCATTCAGTTGATCAGGTATACCTTCCATGATCAATTTTGCAAGAAAAAAAATTACTGACAGCTCAGACATACTGAAATGAAAGGCTACTATGCAGCGATTCCCAGTTCATATTTAAACATCACTTTAATTCAATAGGCCTATCTTTGCTAAATTTCATGAAATTCTGCCTGTTTTCTAAGTGCAAGCACCTTTTAAATATTAAAATGACAGGAAGAAATAAATATTTACTATAGGGTTATTGCTATGTACTACTTATGCTCTCAGTATTGCTGATGGCTCAGACATCCTGAAATGAATGGCTACCAAGCCATTCATTTCAGGATGTCTGAGCCATCAGCAATTTTTTTTATTGCAAAACTGATCATGGAAGGAAATACCTGATCACCATGAATTGTTCTCCAACAAGACTCCCCTGGGGTGATTGCAAATTTCCTTGCATGATTGGTTTTACTAGAAAACTAATTTGCTGAGGGCTTGGACATCCTGAAATGAAAGGCTGCCATGTGGCAATTCCTAGTTCATCTTGAAAAATCACTAATTCAAGTAATTTTTAAGTGTATGTTTCAGTTGCCATTCATTCTGTGAACTAAGGGCATGATCACATTTTGTTCAACTTTCCAAGTGGCATGTTTTAATCCTTGTGTCTTTTTTTTATTTATTAGGTCAGTCAATCCTATGTTCATGATTTAAATTTCATAAGGTGTATCACTATGTTTAACAGCTCACAACTCCAAACCAATTGTTGCATGTTTCATTATTATCTCTGAAAATGGAACAAAGGACAATGTCTTTGTCAACAGTTACAAAAAAAGTAATTGGTTGCCTGGGGACGTTGTGTAGTTGTGGAGTAATTGTCACATTAGTGAAGCAAATTTTTTGATTGACTGCTGTAAACTCATCCACAAGTATATCATGCAAAGATTTGGGCAAGTCATATGAGGAGATGGCTCTATAAGATGGGAACAGGGGCTGTTGTACTGCTGCTGCAAACAAGAATTCAGCCCTACCTTATGTGGGTGAGGATGAATTTTCTCTTTCCCTTGTAATGGTGATCATGACAGGACAGGATAATATCCCTGTTTGCAGATAGAAGTTTATTTTTTCAGTAAGTTTAGCAACTCCTGCAAAAGGAAATGTATGCCTCAGGAAGCTTTTTGGCACAGTGCTTTAATCTCACCTGAGGATCCATTTATACTTTTTGTGTATTTCTCTGCAGAAACCCCCAGGAAAACCCCAAACCCCTTTATCTATTGTGTTTGTCAAAGCAAAGAACTTTGTTTTAAAAAAATTTAATCCAAAATGTAACTTGATTCATAGATGAAGCCTTATTATTAACGCATTCACTGCCATTCAACTGTCTCATAATCAAGGGATTGTATAGAAGATACCACATCCTTAAACATTACTGAAGGCATGTTGAAATTTTATTTATATTCCTGCCAGTGAATGTGTTAAGGGAAAAGTCATCAACACATCAGTTGCTTCAAATATACCATGTCTTCATTGCCAAGGTGCAGAACTCCCTAATAAAGTGTGAAAATGTCATTTTCACCTAACCCAAACTTCTTTTATGAGGTTGCTTGACTCTTGAAGCAACCCATCCTGTCATTATCATATATGATGATGGCTGCCATGAGCCAGACCATGACCCAGATGGGCTAAACCACCACCCAAGCCTTTCAGATCTTGTCTCTAATGCTGCTAGCATGTCAAACCTAGTGAACTCCAGAGCAGGAACACTTTTGGAAGTACTTCACACCACTCACTCCCTCTCTCTTTCCCTCAGTTGCCCTCTCCCCTCTAATTTCCATACAATCATCTCCTTGAGAGCCTATGTACTTTTGTGCATTCCAGGTAAAATAAATTCTACATAAATTATTTTCCTTCTGCAGTTTGAGCACAGTATCCTTCAAAAGTTTGCTGGAGCACCATAACCAATATACCTGCAAAAATACACTCATTCTTGTATTATGGGTAAAGAAGCAAATTATCAATCAACAGCTACTAATGATGACTGTTCTTGTTTGCCAACCATTTTATCACTCTGGCTACCTTTTGTCTCACCTCAAGCATGCAGCTATTTCACAATTGCTCTCATGCCCCAAGTCTACCCTTCTAGTCCTGATGAAAGGTCTGCAGCGCACGTGCTCGTCTTTTTCGCCTCCAATCCTCACTTGTTTGTTCTCTGTGCATGAAACCTGGCCTTTGTCTTTCAGAAGGAAAGTGAAGTCACTTTAGGGTAAATTTTGAGCCGTTTTGTCAGTTGTCTATGGGGAGAGCTTTGCGAGAATTGATTTTGTCAACAACTAATGTTAAATATATTTTAAATTCATGACACCCTTTTTCTAAATTTCGGAACATGATATGACCCCTTTAAGGTTTGCGTTTCTCCATATTTATTTCATTTTACCGCTTCGGAAAGTAAAACATTAACCCTTGAACCTATCGCGAAGTACCTGTAGAAAGAAGTCGCTATGGTAGCCGATTGCTTTTTCGAAGGTATTTTGTATTCCCCGGCGATGATGCGGTCGGCGGGAAGCGGAAGTAGGGAAATGAAGATATGCGTCGTTGCTACTCTCGCTCGATGAGAACGGACGGGTCCCGCGCGAGGCGTGCATGCGCGGGAACCTCATTTTGGTCTTCGATGCGAGACTACCTCCGTCGCCGGGGATGGCTCCGCCCAAGATTCACGTACTTCTCTCGACCTTCCCGCCACTGCTGCTCACTGCTCACCTCCCTTCGGATGTCCCTTTGGAACCGCGCGCCTTTCGATGCCGACCGAACGTCGCCGCTCTCGGACTATTCGTCCTGTCATTCCGGGTCTCGTTCGTCTCGTTGCCTTCCTTGCTCGCCGCTCGTTCCTGCGGGGCTCACTCCCGCAGAAAACTTCTTCATGAAGCTGAGAGTCTTTGCTGTAGGTGTTCGGTGATGGCAGTTGTGCTTCGAGTGAACGGGTTCGAGTCTTTGGTGCTTGTGAAGTTCTGCGAGTTGTACTCGAAGAGGATTTGAAGACTTGGTCTGGTCCTGGTTGGGGCCTGTAACAGCGGCGTCGAGGTGAACCTACTTTCTTTGTTTATGTTTTGTTCTAACCCGGCCTCGGCAGGAAGTCGAGAGCGTGGTAGACCGGTTCGACTCCGGACATGACGCGGCAGGAAGGTGCAAGGTGTCCCCATTACTCAAGTTGTGGTTTTCTCGAGAAACCCCCTAGTAGGACGGCCCCATGTCTCCAAATTTGGGACTCCCATATTTAGAGTGAATGGAATGTTTCTCGACCGGTATATTGGGTAGGCTCTGGGCAGAGTGTATTGCCACATTAGTCACGAGATCTAATCCAAACAGCCCAGGCCGCCTTTAATCTTCTGATCCGGATTCTTGAGAAACCTTAGTGTAAGGCGAAAGGTGGAGAAGCGAGGACTACCTGAGTAGGTGGAATCGGGTGATGATAATTTGCCACTCACCGATCGGCATGCGGGTTAGGCTATTCGATTCGCCGTAAAGCCGTGGCCGAGAGTCAAGGTACAAGTTTAGTAAGGAAAAGATTCTTGGATAATAGATAATAGTAAGAGAAAGGGCGCTTGGATGTGGACGGGGCGGAGCGAATACAGCCTGGGGCTGAATAGAGCTGGTGAAAACTTGTGCTGCGGAACGGGGGAAAGCCAGTCGAGCTCGTTTACGACGCAGTTTTTTTTCATCCTTTTCGAGCCAGGTGGATATCGGAATCGGTGGCTGCAGGAAGCCTCGTGCATCAGCCCATTTCCGGCACTGTTAAATGCATCCGTTTTAGATGGGTGAGCAGTTGTTGCTTTCTTTATTTTTCATAAGTGCACCGAAAGGGTTGTCGGGTCTGTTTTCGGTTCTTTTTATATGGATACAGGCAAACATGTTCGGAACGTGAATGTTCTCATTTTTGCCGTGCGAGTCGTTGGGGGTGTTAGAGGTTTCCAACTCTTCTTAGAAGGTGACTTACCTCGAGAGGAGTGTGGATTGCCCATTCCGAGCAGTATTCTGACTTGCTTCTTGCTATCGTGTTGCATGGCTTCCGCGCATGATCAGGCAGGTGACTTCACGCCTCTCCTTTCTCACACGCAACGGAGGTGTAAGTGGGTGGTGGCAGAGAGCTCATTGTGCATGTCTCACCCTCTCCCTGAAGGCCTTTTGGAAGGGTCGGCCAGGGGGTGAAACTCAAGGCTCTTTCGACGGCGCTTTCGTTGCTAGTGTTTCTCAACCTTTTCGATCTTACCTTAACAACCGCAAACTGATTCAAGGTCCACAACAGGCTTTAAAAATCTATGTAATTAGTGTTCGTCTAACTGTTTTTGTTGTTTTTTAGTTTACGGATACTTGTCACTGCCCACCGGTTGAAAACCAAGGCACTATGCTACGTGACGAAGGGACTTAGTGGTATATTGATTATTTCGGGCTCTTGTCATTGACGATGCGAAAACGAGATCGACGATGACCTCTCCAGGGCCTCTGCTGTAGTGCGGGAACTAATGAATCGAGGTCTTCGTCCACTAGTCCCATGGGAACCAGGCCTTGAGATTTGCAGCATTTCAAGCGTAAGAGTAAATTGAGCAGTTCCTGCCGTTACATGCGCCTCAACTGGATGTCAAGACCAGAACTTATGCTTGACCAACCCTCCACACTTTGACTTGAGGGGAATTGATTTTATCGTACGGTATGCCTGTGGTTCTGGGATACAATAATTATTCCAAGAGGACCGGGTGGTTCACATATGATAAAGAATGGGAAATATTCACCTTCACCTTATCCCCTTCGCCCCTTTTGACTTTTGAGCCTCATCAGGCTTGTTGGTCCTTTGAGGAATGAGGACTTCAATGCGAAGTCAGCATTTGACTCATTTCGACGGGTTTCCATTCTCAACTTGTGCCCAAAACTTTCTAACCCTCGGGACTTTAACAGAAATAGAATTTGCCTACGCAGGAAGACCGCCTGGCAATTGATGCATCCTGTTACAGCCCGCACACTCACACCTGAAAGCGATAGTCTCCTTTCCAATTTCTCTGACCTGGTTATTATTGATTTTGGTTGCTAAGAAACAGACTTGGAAAGGAAGTCGACCTGGCCCTCATCTTATTTCCCTGTCTTCGCTGTTTATTTCGCCGCATGTCCCACCTGTGATAGGTGTGGAATAAGACGCGCTTCTTTGGTGAAAGTTGTAGTGACGACCTTGGACATGCGTGTTTGCAGAGCCGAACATGTCCGAGCTTTAGTTGCGGCGCCAAAATCCAATATAAGCCTTTTTTAAATTAAGCTAATCTGATGCGTGTCTCTCCTATTTGCATCCATTATTTTCAATTTTTTAGGGATTCGGTGCACGCAAATGAGAATCGAAGGAAGGCAGACCGAGAGAGGGAAGTATCGTCGCAGACCTGACATTTGATACCGGACCACGGTGAGTGCGTCTTGTACTTGGGTCTCCGGATTCCTCCAGAAACCAGGAAAGATTCTTTCCTTCCTCACTCCATATCTTAAGCAACATGGTTTCAGAAACTCTTCTGATTTTTGCGTACTGTACTGTGAGTTTGGTAATATTCTTCATTCCTTTTTATGGTGAAGTGCGAGGAACACAGATTGTCAGGGCTGAATTTTTCTTTACGGGTTAAGTATCGAGTTTCACGAGAAGAAATACGCTCTTCATCGTTGAGTTGTAGAACAATAAGGGCTGCTGCATGGCCGTGAATTTCGCGATCATGTCATTCAGAGCGATCATAATGGAATTCCTCATGTTGCACTCTCTCATCTGGGAATCTCAGCTCGGCTCTTAATGAGCGACGAATTTGTCACTAACTTGCGCAAATTTAACGATAAAACGGATGAGAAGGATAAAGGGAATCCCATGGGCATAGGGCCATGGGATTCCCTTAGACATGAATGATTTACATGGCCCCGCGAGTAAAATCAGCAAATTCTCCGACACGAAAATGAGCTTCATCAGGAGGAAGGAGAACGGCGAGCGCCGAGATGGATTTGCAGCTTTTTGACACGGAGTGAGAAAGTTGCTCATGCAGTTTGGGAGTAGATGAAAGATTCTTCGCATCTGTAACATTAATGGTAAAGGATTTGAATGTGTCTGGCTAGGATCAACTGAAGGAAGCAAACTGAGAGAAACGCAGGGATCACACATGAGAAACTCGACTCAATCTTGCTCGCGTAAGCGCCGGTAGCTGAAGGTAGAAGGATTCTATGCGCAATCTGGCATTCCATTGTCTATAGGAGCTCGCATGTTATTCTTCCGTTGCAAGCAGTCATGGTGGAGATTTCATTTTAGAGTCTTGAATTCAATATTGTAGGAGTGCACATAAACGTGAACTGACTATGCTTTAGGGTTGATGCAAGGAAAGGAAATGGAGGAATGAGGACTTCCATTTGAGAAATATTTGGAAGTGTTGGGACGTAATTCGTTCAAGAGGTGAACCAATAGAGATAGTGGCCCACTGACTTTCTTTTTTGCTAATAGAACACAATTGGGTCAAGTTCATTTCTGTCAAATATATGGTTTTAGTCTTTGTGATATAGATACCCTGTTCATACTATTAGATTCAAGCAAGAAAAATTAGAAAATCAATCGAACCAATTAATAAAATTCTGCAGTTTTAGTTAATGATAGACCTTTTACTTTCCCAATGACAGCCAAGAATGTGAAAATTTCCAGAATCAATTTGATGTAATGAGGGTAACATGGCATAATTGGCATACCCAGTTATATATAATATTTTCAAAATCACTATATTCTGTCAAATTTAGCATCAAAATTGTGCAATAATGGTTGAATGCTTCTGGAAACTATACTTACCAAACATGAGGAATGTCAGAAAAAAAGGAGTTAATTATACATGCCTTAGACTTCAGAATATGGCTCAAAAGTCATGCAGTATGACAAATTTTTCTCTACATTGTGTTTGTATATTTTTAAATTTGACATTAAAATTTTGCCTGTTAATAACCTGTCAGATAAAGAACTAAATAAAGGGAAGAACTTATCTACCTCATGGAACGAAAATGCTAAAAAAAAGTCTAAAATGTGAGAGAGATAATTTTAATGTTGACATGTTGTAAAGAGTATAAGGAGAATCATTAATTCAGATTACCAAAACTGGAGTCCTGCAAAACCATCAGAATCAAACAAAGCCAATTAATTAATTGGACCGAAAATCCTGTAGTATTCCAGAAGTGAAGCAAAGTAGGAAATTGGACAGTTTAGTAAATTATTCCACATTCAATAAGGGATGGTGCACTGGAATATTTCAGGAACAGGTGATCAAGAACCAGGGATAAATGAGAGTGGCCTAATCATGAGACTGAGAAGGGGTCAAACTTCCGTTATGTTGCTATACCCAATTCATTCCCTGCTCTTTGACCTGGCTGGTTTGAAACCATGAGCTGCTCTGATAGCTAGCTTATTCCACATCCTTTGAGTGATGAATATCCGGAGTTCTTCAGGAAATCAATTGGTTATGAACCGGGGTGGAGAGAGAAAGGCCAAATGGTGAGAGTGAAGTGGGACATTCATCCCTGCTATTGCCATATGAGGATCCTGGCCTGCTCTTAGACCCGGCTGGTTTGTAACCATGTGCCGCTTTGTTGGCTGACTTATTCCACATCCTTTGTGTGATGAATATCTGGGATTCCCTAGGAAATTGATTTATTACAAAACCGGGGAGGAGCGAGAAAGGTCAAATAATGAAAGTGAAGTGGGGACATTCATGCCTGCTATTGCCATATGAGGATCCTGGCCTGCTCTTTGACCTGGCTGGTTTGTAACCTTATGCTGCTCTGATGGCTGAGTTATTCCACATCCTTTGTGTGATGAAATTCTGGGATTCCCTAGGAAATTGATTTGTTACAAACCAGGGAGGAGCGAGGAAGGCCAAATGGTGAGAGTGAAGTTGGACATTCATGCCTGCTATTGCCATATGAGGATCCTGGCCTGCTCTTAGACCCGGCTGGTTTGTAACCATGGGCTGCTCTGATGGCTGAGTTATTCCACATCCTTTATGGGATGAAATTCTGGGATTCCCTAGGAATTTGATTTGTTACAAACCAGGGAGGAGCGAGGAAGGCCAAATGGTGAGAGTGAAGTTGGACGTTCATGCCTGTTATTGCCATATGAGGATCCTGGCCTGCTCTTAGACCCGGCTGGTTTGTAACCATGTGCTGCTCTGATGACTGAGTTATTCCACATCCTTTATGGGATGAATATCTGGAATTCTTCAGGAAATCAATTGGTTATGAACCGGGGTGGAGTGAAAAAGGCCAAATGGTGAGAGTGAAGTGGGAAATTCATGATTGGTATTGGCATATGAGGATCCTGGCCTGCTCTTTGACCCGGCTGGTTTGTAACCATGTGCTGCCATGATGGATGAGATATTCCACATCCTTTATGGGATGAATATCTGGAATTCCTCTGGAAATCAATTGGTTATGAACTGGGGTGGAGCGAGAAAGGCCAAATGGTGAGAGTGAAGTGGGATATTCATGCCTGATATTGGTATATCAGTATCCTGGCCTGCTCTTTGACCCGGCTGGTTTGTAACCATGTGCTGCCATGATGGCTGAGTTATTCCGCATCCTTTATGGGATGAAATTCTGGGATTCCCTAGGAAATTGATTTGTTACAAACCGAGGAGGAGCAAGAAAGGCCAAATGGTGTGAGTGAAGTGGGACATTCATGCCTGTTATTGTCATATGAATATCCTGGTCTGCTCTTAGACCCGGCTGGTTTGTAACCATGTGCCGCTTTGATGGCTGACTTATTGAACATCCTTTGTGTGATGAAATTCTGGGATTCCCTAGGAAATTGATTTGTTACAAACCGGGGAGGAGCGAGAAAGGTCAAATGATGCGAGTGAAGTGGGACATTCATGCCTGCTATTGCCATATGAGGATCCTGGCCTGCTCTTAGACCCGGCTGGTTTGTAACCATGTGCTGCTCTGATGGCTGAGTTATTCCACATCCTTTATGGGATGAAATTCTGGGATTCCCTAGGAAATTGATTTGTTACAAACCGGGGAGGAGTGAAAAAGGCCAAATGGTGAGAGTGAAGTGGGAAATTCATGCTTGGTATTGGCATATGAGGATTCTGACCTGCTCTTTGACCTGGCTGGTTTGTAACCATGTGGTGCCATGATGCCTGGCTTATTCTACATCATTTATGGGATGAAATTCTGGGATTCCCTAGGAAATTGATTTGTTACAAACTGGGGAGGAGCGAGGAAGGCCAAATGGTGAGAGTGAATTGGGATATTCATGCCTTTTATTGCCATATGAGGATCCTGGCCTGCTTCTTGACCTGGCTGGTTTGTAACCTTATGCCTCTCTGATGGCTGACTTATTCCACATCCTTTATGGGATGAAATTCTGGGATTCCCTAGGAAATTGATTGGTTACAAACCGGGGAGGAGTGAAAAAGGCCAAATGGTGAGAGTGAAGTGGGATATTCATGCCTGCTATTGGCATATGAGGATCCTGGCCTGCTCTTTGACCTATCTGGTTTGTAACCATGGGCTGCTCTGATGGCTGAGTTATTCCGTATCCTTTATGGGATGATATTCTGGGATTCCCTAGGAAATTGATTTGTTACAAACCGGGGAGGAGTGAAAAAGGCCAAATGGTGAGAGTGAAGTGGGATATTCATGCCTGCTATTGGCATATGAGGATCCTGGCCTGCTCTTTGACCTAGCTGGTTTGTAACCATGGGCTGCTCTGATGGCTGAGTTATTCCACATCCTTTATGGCATGAATATCTGGAATTCTTCAGCAAATCAATTGGTTATGAACCGGGGTGGAGTGAAAAAGGCCAAATGGTGAGAGTGAAGTGGGAAATTCATGCTTGGTATTGGCATATGAGGATCCTGGCCTGCTCTTAGACCTGGCTGGTTTGTAACCATGTGCTGCTCTGATGGCTGAGTTATTCCACATTCTTTATGGGATGAAATTCTGGGATTCCCTAGGAAATTGATTTGTTACAAACCGGGGAGGAGTGAAAAAGGCCAAATGGTGAGAGTGAAGTGGGAAATTCATGCTTGGTGTTGGCATATGAGGATTCTGACCTGCTCTTAGACCCGGCTGGTTTGTAACCATGTGCTGCTCTGATGGCTGAGTTATTCCACATTCTTTATGGGATGAAATTCTGGGATTCCCTAGGAAATTGATTTGTTCCAAACTGGGGTGGAGCGAGAAAGGCCAAATGGTGAGAGTGAAGTGGGACATTCATGCCTGCTATTGCCATATGAATATCCTGGCCTGCTCTTAGACCCGGCTGGTTTATAACCATGTGCTGCTCTGATGGCTGAGTTATTCCGCATCCTTTATGGGATGAAATTCTGGGATTCCCTAGGAAATTGATTTGTTACAAACCGGGGAGGAGTGAAAAAGGCCAAATGGTGAGAGTGAAGTGGGAAATTCATGCTTGGTATTGGCATATGAGGATCCTTGCCTGCTCTTTAACCTGGCTGGTTTGTAACCATGTGGTGCCATGATGCCTGGCTTATTCTACATCATTTATGGGATGAAATTCTGGGATTCCCTAGGAAATTGATTTGTTACAAACTGGGGAGGAGTGAAAAAGGCCAAATGGTGAGAGTGAAGTGGGATATTCATGCCTGCTATTGGCATATGAGGATCCTGGCCTGCTCTTAGACCCGGCTGGTTTGTAACCATGGGCTGCTCTGATGGTTGAGTTATTCCGTATCCTTTATGGGATGAAATTCTGGGATTCCCTAGGAAATTGATTTGTTACAAACCGGGGAGGAGTGAAAAAGGCCAAATGGTGAGAGTGAAGTTGGATATTCATGCCTGCTATTGGCATATGAGGATCCTGGCCTGCTCTTTGACCTGGCTGGTTTGTAACCATGGGCTGCTCTGATGGCTGAGTTATTCCACATCCTTTATGGGATGAATATCTGGAATTCCTCTGGAAATCAATTGGTTATGAACCGGGGTGGAGCGAGAAAGGCCAAATGGTGAGAGTGAAGTTGGATATTCATGCCTGCTATTGCCATATGAGGATCCTGGCCTGCTCTTAGACCCGGCTGGTTTGTAACCATGTGCTGCTCTGATGGCTGAGTTATTCTGCATTTTTTATGGTATGAAATTCTGGGATTCCCTTGGAAATTGATTTGTTACAAACCGGGGAGGAGTGAAAAAGGCCAAATGGTGAGAGTGAAGTGGGACATTCATGCCTGCTATTGCCATATGAGGATCCTGGCCTGCTCTTAGACCCGGCTCTTTTGTAACCATGTGCTGCTCTGATGGCTGAGTTATTCCGCATCCTTTATGGGATGAAATTCTGGGATTTCCTAGGAAATTGATTTGTTACAAACCGGGGAGGAGTGAAAAAGGCCAAATGGTGAGAGTGAAGTGGGAAATTCATGCTTGGTATTTACATATAAGGATCCTGGCCTGCTCTTTGACCTGGCTGGTTTGTAACCATGTGCTGCTCTAATGGCTGAGTTATTCCACATCCTTTATGGGATGAATATCTGGAATTCCTCTGGCAATCAATTGGTTATGAACCGGGGTGGAGTGAGAAAGGCCAAATGGTGAGAGTGAAGTTGGATATTCATGCCTGCTATTGCCATATGAGGATCCTTGCCTGCTCTTTGACCTGGCTGGTTTGTAACCATGGGCTGCTCTGATGGCTGAGTTATTCCACATCCTTTATTGAATGAAATTCTGGGATTCCCTAGGAAATTGATTTGTTACAAACTGGGATGGAGCGAGAAAGGCCAAATGGTGAGAGTGAAGTGGGACATTCATGCCTGCTATTGCCATATGAGGATCCTGGCCTGCTCTTAGACCTGGCTGGTTTGTAACCATGTGCCGCTTTGATGGCTGAGTCATCACAATTCCTTTGAGAAATGGTATTCTATTATTCTCGACGAAATTGATTTTTTTTTAAATGACTGAGGTGTGAATTGCGAGAAGAGCAAGTGATATGCGGTTCTCTCTCTTGGTAATGGCATACCTTTTTCCTTTCCTCCTTTTTTACCTCTTTGACTTGTAAAGCTTTATCTCTTGATCATAAGTGCACTATACATCCATTGTAATATATTGTAATGGGATTTTCCTGGAAATTGATTAGTTACAAGTTGGTGTATAGGAAGAAAATCAAAATTATATTTTTATGTTCTATTAATGTTGTCTTATTTTTTTACTGGTTAGATTACTTTTGACAGATGAACTCTTATGGTATTTGGTGAAGTTTTTCCCGGTTGTGGGGTTAGTATTGCCTGACTTTGTTCCTCATCTGGCATTTGACCAGGCGAATTTGTAACCACATTCTTTGTTGATGAGGGTCACATCCACATTGTACTTGTGTACCTGATTTTTAATAATGTTTCACCTTCTTGCTTGTATCTTGGAGCAAGGCCTAATTGTTTGAACTGAATGGGTCATACTTCTTGGTATGTGCTGAATCTAATTTTTTTTTCCTGCTCTTTTGACTTCCTTTCATTTTTATCGTACAGTGTACTAAATTGGAAATCTGTAACTGATACGTTAAAGAACTTTTCTTCGTTGAGCATTTTTGAGATTCCTAAAAGAGTTACAGGATGTTTTACACATTGCATTTGCTGAGGTTGAGTTACATGATGTGTCAGCATTGTATTTTATGTTTCCTTAGATTGCTTTTATGTTTTCCTTGAGCTGCGTTTCTCTAACATTAAGTCTCGATTTGTTGCATCTGTCCTGTTCTAATATGGTGCATTTTATGTTCACACACATCAAGTGAATAATTAAAGTAAAGAAGACCGCTTATTTATTTATTACATTCATCATGTTTTCTTTTTATTCAATGTTTTCTTGTTGTTTTGACCTTTCTTATGTTTTTTGTCATTTTTATCCTCTTCTTCATATACACTTTCTTCTCCATCATCCTACAGAAATTGGTCAGGACATGTATGTTGAAGGTTAAAGATTCAGGCACAAAAATTTATTCCATGAACTTCTTTCCATGAATAAGTTCAATTTTGACTATGGAATTTCAGTATTAAAAAAATGAAAAAATGACAAGACAATGAGGAGACATCTTATTTCAATTTAAAAAAATATATATAGAATTTGGCACTTAACAGGAGTAATACATTGAAGTTGCATAGATGTCACCTTCCCTCCCCACAGAGTTTTATTTTTGTAACTTGAGATTATATATGAACCCTTCTATGTATGATTTTTTCTCTTTTTCAGCAAAAAATTCTGGTGGATTTTACTTGAGTCCTAGAACACAAGAAAAGTTGGTGGGGGATTTCCTTTCTCATATTAGCAAGTACTACTCTCAAAAAATTTTTTTGGTTTCAAATCTCAATGCTACTAACATTTTCAGCTTTCTTACCCATGTTTGCCTGGAGGCCAGAGAGCTTAGTCAGTCAACATTTATACATACCTCTCTGCAAATGAAAATGCATAAGTGTTGATGATCCTGGACCCTGTATTAGCATGAAGTTTTAAAAAATTGCACCAACATCATCACTCGTTGAAGCTGTGTTTTTAGATTGCTTGCCACCTGGAGTGTAGGCCACCTAGTGACCTCTTAGGTATTAGGTACAAGGACTGGACTGTCGCACATCTGCAGTGAACTGAATTACTGCTAGAGCTTGCTACCTACACATTGAAAAGAAATTTTTTGGAATGTTGCATATCTGCTTCATCATGCATTTAAGGTTAAAGAGTTAATTGAAATTCCTTTTCAGTTTTTGATAATGATGAATATAATTTTTGGACCTTATGTACTACATTGAGAAGTGAGCCTGGAGTACAAGAGTTCCAAAATAACTGAGTTCATGTGTTTCTGTTTTCAGCTCTGTAAGGTGCTTAGTTTTGACTTCATTCTTTTGTAGAAGTTTTTTTCAACTTTATTGTATGCAATTGATGTAACCCTGTTTCTTGATTAACTTCAAATAGGACTACATATTGGAACAATGCATGAATAGCTACCCCTTTTGCCCATCGTTTCCTGATGCAATCTTCTTACTCTTACTCTCCCTCATATACAATATGAGGGGGAGTAAGATTCAACTCCTGAGATGTCTTACTGCATTCACTGCTGGGGGATAAGTAAGAGGGCTCAGCTACTCCCTTTGCATGCCCCAGTTGCATTATGGATGCATTGGTTTTTCACATCATGTGCCTGCCTTCTTTGGAAGGCCTTGGGTATGATAAGAAAGTGGTTCAGTGGTATGCTTTTTTGCCTTTTACCTGAAGAGTAGTTATTTGACTTGGGGAGTTCAATGGGAGGAATCTTTCAAATAGCTACACTGTAAGTTGAAGAAATTTTTTGCGCTATTTTGTTACAATATAAAAAATAGTTCAAGATTTACTGGAAATTCCCCCATTGATCCCTGAGGCCATTTCTTGCTATTATGAAGGGAAGGGAGGTTGTCCTGCTGAC
Organism: Darwinula stevensoni; assembly: GCA_905338385.1. Lineage (NCBI taxonomy): Eukaryota > Metazoa > Arthropoda > Ostracoda > Podocopida > Darwinulidae > Darwinula > Darwinula stevensoni. The sequence continues at coordinate 5,630 of CAJPEV010001358.1, read as the reverse complement.
TGAGAGAGGTGCAGTGTTTCTTCCTTCTTTGCTGGGCATCTTCTGTTCCCTACTCTCTATGTCAAGCTCTTACCCTAGGTATCTGAAGTTTCTGGGTCAAGTACAGGTTAAACTTTTATTTTGTATCTACTATGACATTTTTGTGTGAAATGTTAGAGGGTATGGTTGGGATGGGCCAGGTTCAATTGGACCACCCCTAAATCAAAAGCTGGAGGAACTTGACATGTAATGCTTTTGATGAAAAAACGTTGCTATATATTTCAATGAAGTTCTTTGTTTCCTTATGAGTGTGAAAGGAGGAGGATACCATTGCCTGTGCCATGCTGAATTTTGCCCAACTAGGAGTGGGAGCAACATCATGGTCCGTATGGTCAAATGGGGTGATGCATTGAAGCTAACAGGAGAGCCCTCCTTCCTGCCAAACAGGAAATATATGGTTGTATATCATTTATTGTCATTTTTATGCTATTCTTAGTCATGAGCATTTTTGGGTGAATTGATGAAAGACTCTAGGTCAAGTCAAAGCAGAGTGTGCTGTGAGTTTTTGGTAAAGGAAGCTGAAAAAGCCTATTTAAACTCTTCAGACCGTGTGGCATGTACACATGCCAAATATCAAGGTGTTGAAACTCCTGAGAAAATTGCTTCTGCATCATGAATCTTGCTGTTAGCCTTAGCAGGGTTAAAGAGAGCTCCCAAAAAAAAGGGCTTCATCAGACTCAGTCTGTATCATAGCAGGAGCTCATGAACTTGGTAGTACTGTGAATATCCTCATCTGCATCTTATCCAACCATAAAAACTCTTGTCAGTTGCTCATTATTGACCTCATAATTAGGATGCATGTTGAACTTTTTTGAACATGATCCTTGATTGCTGGCATCCACAAGCTTCTCCTACTGTAAAAAAAAGTGCATATTTGTCAATTACACACCTCTATGGAGGAAAACCTTGTGGCATGAACACATGCCACTCTATTCCTCCAATATCAAGAAGAGTAAAAATATTAGCTTCTTTGCTTTGCCTATCAGAGGGAGCTTAGGCAACAAGCCAAATAATTTCAAAATTGGCATGCAACTTTGTCACCAGGTCTGAAGAGGTTAACTTTTTGCATCTTTTTGGGACTGTCATGGTATAAATTTAAATAATTTTTCTGAAAAAAGCAAAGTAACTCCTATAGCTCACAATTAACTCCATCCTCACTTTCAGGTTCTGGATGCACACTAAGAAGATTTCCATTTTCTTCTCCTGGCCAAATATTTTTAAAAAGTAGTCCATCTACACTGCAATGTGGTGAATGCTGCATCCTTGTCATGTAGGCTGGCTGGGAAACTGTTGGAGCAGCTGCTGCTTGTTTTGCATTGGCATCATTGGATTCTTTAACAGTAACATCAGGACCACTGACAGCAATGCCAGCATCTGAACCTATGGGAGTAGCTGCAGGAATGATTTCATTGAAGTTCAATTCAGTCAGGACCAACAGCTACACCTGAGAAAAGACCAAGATCAATGTTGGTTGGACTTGGTTGAAACTATCATATAATAAAAAAGTTGTTCATCAAGGTGGGCCATCATACTGATGGTGGTGATGGTTCATCAGGTCTGATCCTTTGTTTGGAGTACTTAGGTCAGTAATTGGCATATCCTATTCCACCATTCACCCATTTGTAGACGATACCTGTGTTTATACTGTAACCTCGTTTGCACTTGTGACCAGGCTATAATAACATTTTATGGTAAAACAAGTCAGAACCACCAGCACTTACCTGCATTCTATATCTTCAGCTACGTTACTCTTGTTTATTCCTGTATTCTGTATCCTCAGGTGGGTAGGTTTTCTCCATCCAATATTTTGTAGTTCAATTACGTGAAGATGGTTTAGTGTTTGGAATAATGTTGCCAGGGGACTACTCTTCAATGGATAACTTGACATCTCCCCTACCAATTGTTTAATGAGTATCCACAGGTCAGTGTAAGTTTTCCTTGGAGTACTGTCAGCAATATGAGACAGTTTTGCATACTCAGAAAATGTCATTTATGAGAAGTTGAGCTAGGATGCAAAGTTAATTTTTGCACCAATTATCCTAAGTTAGCTACCAAAACTCTTGATAGGATGAATACAACTTTTCCACAATCTTGTATTGGCCACAGAATAGTATTTGCATGACATTACTCTTTTTGTAGTGGCCATGAGTCAGTTTTGAATTATCTTAGTTTTTATTGAAGGCTTGCAGCTCCCAAAATGGATAGCAAAACTGCCCAACTTTTGTTAGAGGAACTGAAGGATAACTCTGAAAGACAATGAAGTTGACATTAATGTACAAACTGTTTCTGTCCAATTTTCTGGTCTGGGATGTGATCTTGTTTGCTTCAGGTGGGTCCTGTGATGGTTGTCATGGGAATGGCATCTTATTTTTAGTGCAATTTTCTAGACTCAAATTTTCAAATTGAGTAATGGGGCTTTCCACTATGTCATCATTCAATAGGGCCTTAATTTTTGTCCCCCACTGCTTGCTAACTACCACAGAATATCCATGCCTCTCAAGTTCTTGCAGTGGCAGTCTGTGGCATGCACCAACCTTGTGTTGAGTCACATTTTCAGTGCTATAATTTTTTCCCTCGTTTAAATGGGCATAATTTTTGGATTCCCTGTAGGTGGTGTGAAATGGTTTGCAGAATTCAATCAATATTGAACATGGCTTTCAGATGATTCATGAAACTTTGAAATTTCAGTCAGTATTTCTGTCAGTTGCCACCAAAATGTGGGTTAGCCATTTTTTATTACCCACCCTGTGGCAGCACAGCACAGTCTTCTTTTCCCCAATGTATTTTTTTTTTTTTACAAGAAGAAAGGGATTCTCTGCGACCATACATTTTGTGCATTTTGACAAGGTGGAAGACAAAGTTCTTATCTGTCTTATGATCTTAGCACCCAACTTTGTTACATTATATCCACAGGCATGACACTTCAGAAATGCCTATTTGGATAGCCTCTCTGTTTTGTCCAGAATTGTACTCCATGCTTTCAAGAAGTTTAATTCTTTTGCTGTGGTAGTAGACTTTTCTCACACAGCAGGTAATACTCCCTGACCCATGTTGATTACACAATGAAAGAGTTAATGTCATTCTCTGTGATAGTGCCTCCAGCAGAGTCTGGTAGCCAAGCATGTTTTCATCAACAGGCGCTTGGGCCTACAAGGCTCCATCTTCCCTCGCTTATGGAACTGAAATGAGTACCACATATCACTTCAATTTTAATGGATGTAATTTGTTTCTCCCATCCCTTTCATGGCGGAGAAGGATATGCCAATTATTGACCTGTGTACTACTAACAGAATTATACCTGATTGACTAAGCCATCCTCACTATCTGCAGGATGACCCTGACTTAATAAATTGTTCAAGTATGATAGCTTCAGCTGAGACCTCCCATCACCGATCCTGCTGTCCCTTTCTCAGGTGTTGCTGGTGGTCCTAACTTAAACCCTTTTGACTCCTTGAACACACGGTGCTCATTGGTTTCTCACTGTGAGTGATCATAAGGAGGAAAGTTTCATGAGAGGAAGTAAAACCAGAGCTATGTGCATTTAAGTAAAGAACTTAAGCAGACACAAAAAATGATTGTTTTAATAATAAAATTCTGCCACGTGACTGGCATGTAATTGTCCAATACCTGCTTTGTTCAAGGTGTCAGGTGTTCTCGTTGCATATATGAGTCCAGCCATTTTGGCTACCAGCCCTGCCTGTGCTTTCTTTTCTCTTCATATGAATTTCAGGGACTTCGGAGTCTCATCTGCAATTGAGCTGAGAGTGGCATAGAGGTTGTAAAGAAGGCCAACAGCACTGAGAGCGTGAGTTCACTCTATAAGATCCTCCAAAGAACATATCAGCTGCTGATTGATATCCTCAATGGTCAACGATTTAATTCATCTGAGATTGAGGTAGGGGATCTCCAAGCATTTATTTGAATCATAAGCAGCTTTATGATTATGTATTTTGTCTAAAGGACGAAGCTACGTCATTCTGAAACGCAACTGTCAAATCATTGAAGAGCGAAGAGCCCTGTATTTGAAGTGACAGTGCATATTACATTTTCATACTCTAATTTTCTTTTAAAAAATATACAGTCGTAGTCTGGGGCGATTTATGGTTGGATTTATGGCAATTAGCTGATCTCCTGGGGGTGATTGATAACTAGCTGTGACATGTTTCTTAAAGACTTCTCACAATTCTTTTGTTTTAATTCTTTGTTTAATGTGTCTCAGTAATGTTGACTGGGAGGATGGCCCTTTCGTCCTTTGACAGCACGTCGAGTTCCGACTCCCAGGTGGCTAATAATTGGGCTCTGGTCATTAAGGGGGTGAAGGTTAAGCGATTGCAGGGGGCGGTCATTAAGACCGAAAACAAATTTCACGGGTTGAAGGTGGTCAACTTGGATGAGGGATCGGAGGGCGTGATGGGAGTAGGTGAGAGGTCGGCGAGACGAGCTCAGGCCGTGTTGAAGGGGAAAGGGGAAACGCCGGTGTCGTATGTTATTTCCCCCTCCCCCCTCCCTTAATGGAAATTAAGGGAGTTCATTTTGTAAAGTAGAATTTTAAGTTTCTTGATTGCCAAAAGAGAATATAAATGTAATCTTAGTTGTCATAAACTGATCAAACGAAATCATAACAGAACATCCTCCTGCAGAGGATGGTGTTTCTCCTTGCCTGCCTTCATGTCAGCTGCCTTCGTTTTACCTCCGGGGGGCATGAATCTTTGATGTGTCTTTGAAGATCGCCCTGAGGAATCAACCTGGCTTAGCCGTTAGCGAGGCATATGGAGGCGTAAAAGGAACACTAAAAGACACGGAAGAAATAGCCGCAGATGAACGAGGCAAACTCATTCGGGGGAGGGGGAGGGGAAATATCCTACACCTATCCTTGTAATCGTAGATGATTCGAACCTGACGTTCGAATCGTCTTAAGGTACATATAAAAGATAAAAATTGACCCCCCTGGATCAAAATTCCGCTCTATAATTATTGTTAGGGACCTCGAGGGAGGGCCCAAGAGCCACTTTTCGAGACTCTAAGGTCACCGGTGTGGACAGAAAGTAGGGTCAAAGGTCACGATTTCGATGGGTCTCTTCAGAGGCTTTTATCTCCGGCATCGTTCCACGCAGAACTTTGAAATTAGTCTCATTCTCTTCCTTAGATCCTACTCTAAACAATGATGTAAAATTCTTGATGATGCTACCACGGGTTCGGGATGGGGAACGTCAGAACTTTGAAATTAGTCTCATTCTCTTCCTTAGATTCTACTCTAAACAATGATGTAAAATTCTTGATGATGCTACCACGGGTTCGGGATGGGGAACGAATTTTGCGAAAATCTCGTCTCGTCGCGCCTCACGTTTGCCCCTCCCAAATCCGTCGTCAGCAACGCATCGAGAAATCCATGCATACGATTTTGCATAATGACCAGTTGCATCTTTATGCAAAGTGGCGTTCAAATCTTTTAGACAGTTTTCGTGTGCCATTTGAAAATACTCTCGAAAATCATAATTTTTTAAATAGCTATTTTGAACTTCGGACCCGGATTACTCGGGAACGAATTGGAGATGCTGCGATTTTTGTGCACCGATATTTAGAGACGACTG
>CAJPEV010001357.1:0-68328 GCA_905338385.1 Darwinula stevensoni | reverse complement strand
GGGGGTGGGGATCAGTGCGCATGCGCCCCTCGGACAACGCATTTCAACTGCTGGAATTTCCGCATTCGTCGGCACTGAGAGGGGGAATGTTTCGGTCTGACTTGCACGAGAAAACATCGTTCCGAATTTCAAGAGTCGATTCCCCTGTAAAATTGAGTGTTCGTTGCCTTAGATACGGGGAAACACTTAGCGCGAAAATAGGAGAGGACCAAATCGGACGGAGCATGCACCCAGAGCGGCCTAGTGCTTGGGGGACTCCTCCGCCGGAGAGGTGTGGGTGGAGATACCGTGCAAGATGGAGCCGTTGCGAATCTTCCACTGGAGCCTGTTTCCCTCCCTCGGGCAACCGACCGACCGATCACGAACTGGTGCGGGTCGTGGAGGGACTTCCGTGCGAAAGCGTTCATTGGTTCGGTCAACACCAGCCTTTAATATATTTGCTCCTTTGGAAATTCTCTGAAACTGTGGGATGATCTGCGACGAAATGCGACACGCGCTGGACCGAGAGTGGCCGAACGAGTTTCGTTCGAAAACGTTGGGAGGCAACCGCCACCGCATATTTCGAAGCGAGAACGAAATTTTCCAGATCCGAAAGGGTCTTGAAGTCCAAGATACTGAATTAATGCTTATCAAGAATAAGCTTAATAACAATATGAAATGATATCGTTAGTCACGTCAACTATGTGAAGGCTTCTGAGAGCAGCATGTATTGGATATTGGCGCCAAAATCCCAGTTAGATAGGCCTAATCTAGCCTACGTGAGTTCGGCGTGGGGAATGATACCCAGGAACGATGACCAGAACTTCACCTGTTTTACTGAAATATTATTAAGGAAAACAGTAATGGGTGACACGAAAGCCTAATTTTTCACTATATTAAACTATCATTTCAATATATTGTATATTTTGGAAGGTTCAAATTGATTTTCCTCTCTTCAGCAGGAAATTAATCATCATCATTGTCGCCAATGTCATCACGACATCTGCGCTTAAGAATGAAACTCCTAGTTTCTGCGTCGATCCGCTATATCACCCTCACCGTGCACCGTTGTCGAAGTTAAGTCAAAAAGTGTCTAACTCAAGTGAAAAACACTGTAAATACAACTAACTAGACTGGACACGCCAATGGCGATTGGAAGGAGCTGCCGCCGTCTCTCATCCCGTCGAGTCACCCAATCGAACGCATAGCTTTCCGATTCAAGGCGTCATACCCCGCTGCGAGTTTTGACGCTCATTATTCCAAGGGGAGGCTTCATTCAACCCAATATTTAAAAAATGAAAAAAAAGAAACAAATTTATTGCTGCTTAACCACTTACCAGTTTTTTTTTTGCAGTGAATTAAACCAAAAGTGTGAATTCACACAACTCAAGTCATCTATTGGACAAAGTTAAAAGTACAAACAGACGAAAGCTTAGTCGAATGATTCGTGCAGATCAAGAACAAAACAGCGAAACGAGTCGCCGGTGTCTCATGCGGGCAAGTCAGTTTTGGGAAGGACGACGTCGCCCGCATCAGAGACAGAAAAATCAGGAAGCGGTTAACTATAAAACTGATGGATGGAGAAGAGAGAACGACAGAGGAAGAAGGGGAATCAAGCAAGGTGCTACGAGTGGGACCTCACCAGATGGGGCAAAGGAGATGGTCAGGGTTGTCAGGTTGGTCAAGTCGAGCTCAAGTGACCCCCAGTTTTTTTTTTTTGAACGTGTATCTCTTCCATGTATAACGTGTTGCACAACATCGTTTCCATGCATTCCTTCTTGGGATACCTCACTTTCATTCCTCCCTACTTTTCCCCTTAATTGTTGCATTGCAATGGTAACGTATAAGGAAATTGCAAATTCTGAATATATGACAACCCTGTCCCTCCACAATGTCTCTTTCCCCCCGCCATACTCCATGATATACTCAAGCATCCCAGGTCGGTTTACGAGAATTTAAGGACCTTTTCCCCCTTTTGACCATCCTGGAGCCGATACTACGTTTTCTGGAAGGGAGCCAGCTATAATAGCGTCGCCATCCCACCTGTGTGATTCCATTGTGCCTTGCAGTTGTGAGTTGATGAACCTTCCCCAGTCGCACCGATAATGAGGTAGGTCTAATTATTGCCTAGTGATTCCTTTTAGCGAACGGTTTAGGCTTGTAAGCCACAGTCTCAATGTGGGCCAGTGTAGGCAAAAATGGCAGGGCCGATTTTTAGTCCCAGTCCGCCCCTGCTTGTGATACGCAATAGATGTTAAAGAAGTGGCCGCATACTGGAGACTGGGTAGGCCTAGGGGTAGGCCAAGGCCTACCCGGCTTCACTGATCAAGTAGTGTTTTGAAAATTGATTAATGTTACCATTTCTGTCTTTGAGGAGTAGAAACCCAGTCTTTATTTTTGTTGCACTGACCGATGTGAACATGCATATTTTCCCATGCAGTTCGGCTCAGGGTGTACATGGGGCAAAGAGAAATCCATCACACCCAGCCCGATTCACGAATGTAAAACGTGATATCAGACCAAGTCTGCCGTCTTTCAGGGCATCAGAATCCCGAACGCACATTGGCCATGACCACCGTGCCCCTCAATGAATCCCACGCCTCATCGTCTCGTCGAGGCGGCAGTGATGGCCGCCAGTCTTTCAAATCAGCGCGAGATCTTCGACTGCCCTGTCCAGTCTAGTTATATTTACCATGACGTAGTGGCTGCCCCTTCTTCGGACGAGGCAGCCATTTAAAGAAGAAACTAGATGTTTTTATGGACAGACAATAAGGGGGGGGGGCAATGTTGACTTGAGGGACTAGGCAGTAAGCACAGGGCCGGTCCTAGCTATTTCGGTGCCCTGTGCAAAGAAACATCCGAAGCGCCCCTTGAACGGAGAAGGGTCAATCCCTAGCGTTCAAATAGACGCCGAAACGGAAGGGATTTTCACTTTCTGAAGTAAAACTGAGTGACATACATTATTGCTTCGTATATTTAGTCACGTTTTGGCGCCCCTGGTGAATTTGCGCCCTGTGCGGGGGCACATGTGGCACATGCCTAAGGCCGGCCCTGAGTAAGCAACTAGGATATACTAAAATAATAATAATAAAATATTTAGCTTTAAGAGGAGTAGGCCTACTGTAACGCAAGCGTGGTTGCCGGTTTCTGCCAACAACCATCTGCACGGGTTCGTTTCAGGCGTTTGAAATGTCAAAAAGATAATGATAGGAAAATGATGTTCCTCTATTCCAACTGGTTATCACAGTTTTACCATATTTAACAATGTGAGTAATTTCAGGGTTTCGTTCTTGGAATACAGGTACCCGGAGAGAGGCGCTTGCCCATCACGGTGAAGCAAATTTCAAGTATGAGCTTTTGGATTTCGTCCTCCTTGTTAGCCCTGAGAGCCTGTTCCTGCTCTGGGCAGCAATCACGCGTGTCGATGGGCGGGACGACAACGGCCCCCTAGAACACAATTCGGAGGACATGCATGGACATGCATAATTTTAAACCCCGTTAATTTTAAACGAGAGTTTTTAATGAGGGTCCACCAAAGGACATGGGTCGCCGAGAAGAGCCCTCAACGTCATGGCAGTTCCCTCACAGGCAATAGCCCCCTCAAGAACAACAGCCTCTTGCCCCTCTGCCAGAAGGCTGGAGTCACCTTCATGTCCCCTTTGGGGTCCCCAAGGGAAACCCCGTTGATTATAAACCTCGTTAATTTTAAAACTCGTTAATTTTAAACCTACCAATCCAGCTGATAGTATCCAGCACAGGCTCCATCTACTAATATGGTACGAATGGAAAGTCCATGGTCATTGCGGAGCATGGAGTGGATGGAGCCTGTGGCCAGGAATCGAAGTGCCACACATACTATCAGCTGGATTGGTAATGCTCCATAAGGAGCAGTACCCCTTTGTAATTTCGCCTGGACTAGTGCATAGGTATCCACGATGACGCTCAGTGAGAGCCTGATTCTGCTCCTTAGTCCTTCATCATCGTACTCATCCAAGGGGCTGTTTCGGTCGCGAAGTACTCTTTCCCGACGAAGCTGCCTTCGAATTAGATGAAGCCTTGCTCGTGGTCGTGTTCACACGGAGAGCGGGAAGTCACAAGTGGCAGAAAGATTGCTCATGCAACGTTTGGGGCATGTTATTAAGAATACACAACGGTGAGTTTGCGTAGCCCTCAGAGAGGTTATAGTCGAGATAGAAAGACCTCCAAAGGTGTCTTTATTTTCTCTTTATTTTGAGTCGGGATGAAGTCGAAATATAGCCGAAATAAAGTCAAAGAAAAGTTAAAGAAGTTTCGTAAAAAAAATGCCCCTGGATCAAACACATTTTCACCCCTATCCTTGTGCCCATAATTTTTTCATTCACAAGTGCATTCATTATTGCTGTCATTCTTCTTTCCTGGATTGGATCGTTTGGATCGAACTCTTTTTCACCAAGTAATGCTTTATATTTTTATGCATTATTTTGAGTATTTCAAGTACCCGTCACGAACCCGTGCAGATGGTTGTTGGCAGAAACCAGCAACCACGCCTGCGTTACACAAAATCAAGGTACGCTAGCCCTCGACACGTGGTATCCAAATGAGTGTTATCGCCTCTTGATACCACTAAACTACCTTGATACCTTGATTGTGCGCACTGGAGGAATAGAGTCGACTACGCATGCGCACTGGAGGAATTGAGACGAGTACACATGCGCACTGGGGGAATGGTGCAGGAACTGAATGCACATGCGCATTGGTGGAGCCGAATGCGTATGCACGGCCATTCTCGCACGCGAGAGTGAAGCCGAATTCAAATACGAATGCGCGCTGGAGGAGCGGAGCCGAATGCACAGGTGGACTTGAGTGGAGCAGGTGAGCAGGAACCGAGTGCGTATGCGCACCGTTGGAGTAGCGCCGAATGCGCTTGCCGGGAGACGAGCACGCGAATTTTGCAGTCGTAATATTTTCTGTCTGGGATCATCCAAGGAGGAATTTCCTGCTGATAGTGGACGAGAAAACGTGACCCTGGTCCCCTGGAATCGATGTGTGTGGACAATACTCGAAAAGAGCAGCAGCAGCGTAGGAAAGAAGTGCAAAGCGAAAGTAACCATCCACAAATATTGAGGGAGCATGCGCATTGGAGAGCGGAGCAGGGAGCAAGGAACAGGGTTGGGAACGTGGCATTAGGTGATACCGGGAATTTCGTTGAAGAATGATAGGGATGGAGCAGGAAACGAAACGCCTTTCGTGCCCTCATCTCTTAGAGAATCGTCCATCTATGAATTCGCGTCTGCTTCTGCTCCTCTGATGAGCGCCGGAGTCATGTTGGGATTTGGCTTCGACATCGAGAGAAAGCAGGCGGTATTTTCCTCGTCTTCCGTGATAAATGCGTGGAGGCCAAAGAATAAGCAGTTCCGTTTTGCACAAATGGCTGTATAATCCTGGTTTTCTATTATGGAATTCTATCGATAATTGTTTTCCATGTTTCTATTATACAATTTTTTCTTGCTTCCTTCACGCATCGTGACGAGTTGGAGCTGTTCACCTGGAATTCCAACTTTCGCGATGCATCCTCGCTTACCCCATTCAGACCGCGGGCGTCTCTTGCCTCTGCCTCCCCCAAGGAGAGAGGATGAATGCGCATGCGCGGGGGTGGGGATCAGTGCGCATGCGCCCCTCGGACAACGCATTTCGACTGCTGGAATTTCCGCATTCGTCGGCACTGAGAGGGGGAATGTTTCGGTCTGACTTGCACGAGAAAACATCGTTCCGAATTATTCGGAACGATGTTTTCTCGTGCAAGTCAGACCGAAACATTCCCCCTCTCAGTGCCGACGAATGCGGAAATTCCAGCAGTTGAAATGCGTTGTCCGAGAGGCGCATGCGCACTGATCCCCACCCCCCAATATCCTCCTCTACTCCTGAGTTCACGTGCGCATGGCATCCGCCACTGCGTGCAGAGCAGTCTCGAACGGGACGACTGGACGTCATCGAGTGCCTCTCCGTCTCCTCTCGTCTCTGTCACGCCGTTTGAAAGCCGTCGGGAAAACGGGAGCCTCGGAAGAAGAAGGTGGGATCCGCATGCTCGAATCGACTTGAATCGAACTCGTCATGGGACCGGAATCGCGATCTCGTCCACTGGGTGTCGTCGTGGCTGGACCGGTAGCCGGATGACCTTAATCTTCGGGAGCCTGTTTCTCGAACCTGATAAACCTTTTACGTTTTCGGTCAAAACGAGTTAAAATAGGCTGATTCTAATCTTTTCTTACATTTTTCTAATGAAAAGTCGGTTCTCGAAAGTTCTTAACTTTTTAATGCTACAGGTTTTCCTGCCTTCGAGAAAAGTTTTAGCCTGGAAATAGACAGCCGAGGATGTGTCTTACATCATTCTGAATCCATTAGCGACCTGATCTACAAAATCTCGTAGAAGATCCAAAAATATTTTGTTTCCCGAACGAACGCTCGCGTCCCGCACACTTTCCCGTAGCATGAGAAATGGCGCCACGGGAAGGCTTTCGTGGGCGAAGCCCACCGAGGAGCGCATATCGCGAGGGCCTCCATCCACCCGAAAGCTACCGCGACGACGAAGACGTCGACCGTCGAGACCCTCCTGGACCCATGCGAGTGCATCCACTTTCAGAGGGAGCGTCGCCACGCGGGAGGTCTCAACGTTCAGAGGTGGAAGAACCTCCGGCGTGCTGCACGTTGAGACCTCCATTCCGTATCGGGGGATGCATTCTCTCTCCGGCTCTCCGTGCCGGCGCGGGCTGGATTTTCTTCCCCGCGTCAGCGAACGAGGTGGAAACCGATCCAGGAGATTCAGTCTCGAAACGCAATCGACGGAACTCGCATCCCCGTCGAACCGCCCGAGGACGGGGAACGCCACTCCGCAACCAGGAAAAGCCTTCCGTCCGCGACGGCTTCACATCTGAGTGTAGCCCTCTGTGAGGCCCGCTACGAAGTCAGAAGCCGGTTCTCGGAGACGGTCAACGGCCGGTTAGATCCTGGCCTTTCATTAACCATCGCCAGAATGGACTAACAAGAAAAAAAAACAAAAGAAAAGTTGAGATGCTCCGAAAAATACCACTTTCTAATCAAAATCTCGCCTTTTTCTATTTTATTTATTTATTTTCCTTACAGAATAGAGTTCAAGAATGGAGCCAGACTTTATTATGAAATGATTTGGGAGCTTCGAGAAACAGATCTCGGCTCTCGCAATTTATGATATTAATAGCCGTGAGGCATTTTAAAATTATTTTCTATTCGTAATTCATTCTCACTCCTGTTTTTTTTTTTGGCGATGGCGAGGAGGCAAGGGAATGGGGCGAGCCATCGACGCCGAAAAAAACACCACCCGTCTTTAAATAAACGAAAAAATATTTTAAAAAATGAAAATGAATAAACGAAAGACCGGTGCCAACGCCTCGCGAATCGCGGCACGATCCTCGCGGAGCTCCTCCGCGCGCGACATCTGTGGAATGGACGGCGAACTCTCGGTTCGCGGACGGGGCGGGCCGTTTCGATGGAACCCATCGGGAGTGGAAAGTGCAATTTTTTTTAATCATTTAATAATAGTTATTATTTGTTTCTCTAATTTCCACCCTTTCGTCTTCGGATGAAGACGTTGTTCTCACCGAATCCTCATAAATCTGAACCTGAAGAAAGAAAAAAAAAGAGAAAATCTTCGTCATCCCATATGGTTCCACCTGAATGGCCCACCCCGCCACCTTAATGGCCCACCCCGTGGAACAGTGGTTCTCGACCGTTCTCGCGTCGCGACCCATCAAGTCCTCTTCCCGTCTTCATGCGACCCACGCATTCAGAAACGTCCAGAAAAAAAATGCAGCCGCGTGACTCGAAGAAAAAAAATCGATCGACTTTTTTTTCTGCCTGCAAAAAACAGCGCCACCCATAACCACCGCCAACCGCCACCATAGCCACCGCCAACCGCCACCCATAGCCACCGCCAACCGCCACCTGGGAACCGGAAGGAAAGCCAGAACCGAGAAGTTCACCGGGGACGAAGGTTAGGAGCAAGAATGATTAAAATGTTGGTCTTGAAGCTGTTTTCCCTCTCTTGAAATCGTTTGCCGGCGAGCCTTCTCCCTGCGCTGCCGAATTGCATGGATCAAGAGGTCAAGAGAGGAAAGTTGGAGTCTCGCGACGCAGCCCCGTGGTTCGGTTTGGCGCCGAGGATTCCTCCGTCTTCGAGATGTCTGTCCTGTCTGGTAAATCTTTTCTTTCTCTCGCGGTCCGATCGGAGGGGCGTCGCGGCCCGACGGTCGAGGAGCACCGCCGTCGGACCCGCAGTAAGGGGCAGTAACGCGCAGTAATGCATAGTAATGCGCGGTCTTGCATAAGGCCATGCATTATGGATGCACGAGCCGGATTCCGACAGCGAAAGAAGTGAAACGGAGGTCGTCGATCTGGTTTCTCCGCAACGGCCCACATGCAACGAATCGCCGGTCGTCGGATCCCTCCTGTGCCGGCTAATGAGGCCGGAGCCGAGGGAGTAGCGGATCGAGTCGGTCCGGCCGGCTAACGCAAGGGCGTATTGACCATCCGGTCGATCCGGTCGATCCGGATCCGCGGGTTTCCGACTGTAAGATTTTGGTGGTTAAGGCCTAGTTCATGCCCGTGTCGTGCGACGAGTCGGTTGCTGGCCGCAGCGAGAAATCCGCTCGGTCCCGCGGCTGCAGCGCAATCCAGCAAACAAAAAAAAGTCTGCGCGGCGCGCGCGGTATCGAATAGAATCCGTTCCTGTTCCTGCCGCCTTACGACGTCCGGCGGCAGGTTTACCCGGTTTCCGGTCTCCTGCTGCACGGACGCATGCATCCATTCGTTCTTCCTTTCGACTCGATCACTGGCGCGTTTGCCGATGTAACGAACCTCGTCGAGGCGATTCCCAAGGGACTCCAGAACGAAATCGTTTCGATTTTTAGTCGCATTCTGCCGTGTGAATCCCCCTGCCTCGTCCCCCGGCTCCCGTCAGAGAACCCCCGAGACGTCCATCTGCAACCGTGCCGCAAGATCCAAGACGAGCCTCCATGGAACCGCAGCAGCAGCGACTCGCATCGCGCCTCGCTGGATGCGCGGGAGCGCCGAGGGACGGGGAGGATGGAGAGTCGGAGCGACCGTCCCTTCGAGGCGGTGGCGTCTCGCATGCCCTGTTCGAGCGTGTGAGGGCTGTCAGTGGCCCGGCCGGATCGGGTGTCGGGGCCCGGTTGGGTCGGGTATCGTGGCCTTCATCTATCCGGTTTAACTCGTAATGAGTGGTGTCTTGGCTCATGCAGAGGGTGACCCGGTTGACGATCTCGGACGTCATGGCAGACCACGGCATTCTTTGCATCACGCAGGGAGGGATTCGGAACCGCCTTCGAAAGCATCGAATGCACGCGTGGAAAAATTCGCATAAGGCATGGATTTGGATCATATTTCATTTTATTTCAATTGAACATCACGCGAATACAAAGTTCCTTTAGTTAAGGCCATATATATTCTTCCCTTCAAACAATCTGTTAATCATAACATAAGGCGTCCGAGCTAATTGATAACAGGAAGGTATACAAATATATGATTTGAGTAAGCTTGGGGTATAGGAGTTCTTCAATAGCCTTCGTTGCTGCCGGATCCTTCGCCGGAGCCGCCCTTGGAATAACCCTTGCCGTAGGAGCCGTGAGACGAGGAGCCGTAGGATGAGGAGCCGTAGCCTTGTCCGTAGCCTTGTCCGGAGGAGGCGTGTCCGCCGTCTCCGCCTTCGCCGCCTTCTCCGCCGTCGCCGCCATCGACGTCGATGTCGGTCTCGCTGCCGGCGTCGATGTCCAGGTCGATGTCGACCTTGGGGCCCTTTCCGCCGCCTCCCTTGCTGTTGATGACGATCACGTTCGTCCCTCGCCTACGTCCGCCGCCACCGTAGCCGCCGTAGCCGCCGTGGTGGATGGGCACGGGGACGGGGACGTGGATCGGGAAGGGAGCGGGGACCGGGAAGGGTTGCGAGACGGGGAAGGGGATCCCGATCGGGCCCGAGTCCACCACGAAGATCCCGCCGAGTCCCTTTCCTCCTCCGCCGGATCCTCCGAATCCTCCGAATCCTCTGAATCTCCTTGGTGCCGGCGCCGGCACCGGCGCCGACAGCGTCAGGTACGGCAGAACGACTAGCACCTGCAGCGATCCAGCATCGACCGTCAATCGAAGGAAAGCCATCGGAGACTCTTGGACCGAGCTCGACTTCGGAAGAATTTAATCGGGAATCGATGTTCGAGCTCCTCGTTATATTAACCCCGTATTAACCACATCAACCACATGAACATCGTCCGGTTTACATCCAGATGGAATCTTCCGAGTCCGGCCTCATCTCACGTATGGTAATAGTCCCTCACTTACGTTTTCATGGCTTCCATTCGAGTCAATAAAAAAACACAGAAGGAACGTTAAATTTCAAATATTTATTGAAGCATTTAAATCCTTTCTGCCTTTCCTCCGAAACCCTGCGACGGGAGAATCCAGAGCGACAAGTTCGGGAAAGAAGCGAAACGCAGCGTCTCCAAGGACCACAGACCAAAATTCGTTACGCGGAGAGACGAGAGTTACCAGAGCAGAATTCATACCGTACCACTGTTACCGCTAAAAGATAGTACGAGAAGGAGACTCACGAGGGGAAGCATGTCGACGAGCAGACCGGGAGCGGGGAGAAGAGAGGAAACGCAGGGCGAGAATCCGGTGGGAGACGGAGGGTGGCGGGGGGCTTTATATCCCAAGGAATCGCGAAAGGGTCGTTAGCATGGAATTTCGGATTGCATGGGGACCCGGGATTGCGTCAAGTCCCGGTGACCTATCTCTCTCGGAGGGGGGAGAGAAACCGGTCCGCTTGCGCTTTTTTGGGGTCATCGCGATGAAGCTGTGAGAGCCGAATTTCGCGGCGGGGTCGGGAAACCGGGGCGAGGCGTCACGATTGCGCGGCGTCGCCGCCACGATAATTGGGGGAGAACCCGTTCCGTCTGGGCGATGGGAACGATCCCTTGTTTCTGAGGGAATTGGGGGGGGTTTCGATTCCACGTGTTTCGGAGGAAAAGCGTTTCTGCGGGCCTTTAACGGATGTGGGTGGATCGCTACGTGCAAGATTGACTGGCGGCTGAGTTGGGTCGGGCAGTGAAGACAAGGGAATAAAATTAAATATGAAAATTTCAGGTCGATTTTTTGGTTGGATGTTGAGTGCCGGCCGTTCTCCAGCGCCTGATGCTGTCGACGCCGGTGGCGTCACCTGGCAGAAGATTCGGAGGATTCGGCTTCGGCGGGGGATGCTGCGGAGCAGAGGGGATCTTCGTCGCGGGCTCGAGTCCGATCGGCATTCCCTTCCCCGTTTCCCACCCTTTCCCCGCCGTTTTCGTTCATCGATGCTCGTGCTAATTTTTTTTTCCCACGCCATTCCTTGCGCTGAGCTTTACGAGACCATTCCGACAACCTCCTTGCGTAATGCAGGGAATACTGCGAGTTCGGTGCCCTTCCAATTTCGTCAACCGAGTCACGACGCTTGTTATTCCATTTTAAACCGGATGGATTAAGGCCACATTACCGATCCAGCCGGGTCCCTAACACCGATCCGGCCGGGCCACTGACAGCCCTCACACGCTCGAACAGGGCATGCGAGACGCCACCGCCTCAAAGGGACGGTCGCTCCGACTCTCCATCCTCCCCGTCCCTCGGCGCTCCCGCGCATCCAGCGAGGCGCGATGCGAGTCGCTGCTGCTGCGATGCGACGGGGAGGACCAGACGCTCGAGGAACTCCGGGGCGTCTGCCAACCCCTGTGAAGTCACGAAACAGAAGTCACCTTTGAAGGCTCCAGCCGAGCTGCCCTGAACTGATGTCGCGGCGATCGCATCCAGCATCTTACCGACCAGTGCAGGAAACCGCACGGTTTCCCGAGGGAAACTTTTCCCTGCCGATCGGCCTTGAATGTCGAATTTCCTGCCTTGTCACGAACCCTGACACCAGGTGTGAAACGTATCAGCAGGAGACATTCGTGGTATTTCTGCCAATCGTTCGTACTATTTGGTTTCTCCCGTCAGTGGTACCTTGGATATGGCAAGTACTTATCCGAGATTCCAATACCCGCAGCATCGCTGGACGATGTGTCTGTGTGGTACTGGATAGCACTGACGACGAATAAAAGCATGATTTCATCGTGTTCATGCAATGACCTGTGTAATGCATCAGATTGATACAATTTTTCTTAAACTTGTTTATATTTGGTCGATCGGAAGTTCTGGCCGTTTCGAGAATTTTCCAGAAAAAAAATTTCTGGAATTTTCTTGAACTTTCCACAGTAGCAGTATATAAAGGGTCGTTCAAAGCCTATAACCATGACTTCCAAAATCGACTTCAACAAGAACGCCCAACGTCAGTGCCTTCTTTACGACTTCCTATCTGGCATCACAGCAGCTGAATCGAGTCGCCGCATCTGCGCCGCGTTTGGCCAAGGTGCAGTTTATGAAAGGACGGCGCGACGATGGTTCGATCGTTTCCGGTCTGGAAATTACAGCCTCGAGGATGAGCCCAGGTCAGGTCGCCCATCTGAAATCGACGACGAGCAGTTGCAGCACACAGTGGAAGCCGATCCGAGGCAAAGTACCCGCGACTTACCGACAGCACTTGGCTGCGCCCAGTCCACGATCGTGACGCACCTGGCTGCAATCGGCAAGAAGAGCAAGTTGGGTCAGTGGGTACCCCACGATCCGACCGACCGCGACCGCGAACGCCGTGCTGAGGTGTGCACTTCGCTGCTGTCCTTCGAGCGCACAAACGACTGGCTGGATACCGTAGTCACTGGAGACGAAAAGTGGATGCCGTACGTCAACTACCGACACAGGCGCCAGTGGGTCGATGCCGATGCCCAGCCAGAGCCGGAGCCGAAAGGTGACTTGCACCCCCGAAAAGTCATGTCGTGCATTTGGTGGGACGTGCAAGGCGTGAGCGACTTCGAGCTGCTCCCACCCGATACCAGCATCACCGCCGCCTACTACTGCGATCGGCTGCAGAAGCTCGCCGACAGACTCCGCACGGTGAGGCCAGGGCACCGTCACGTTCGATTCCTGCACGACAACGCAAGGCCGCATGTCGCGAAGATCAGACGGCAGAAACTGCTAGATCTGGGCTGGGAGGTTCTGCCTCTCCCTCCGTATAGTCCAGATCTGGCGCCAACCGACTACCATCTCTTCCGCGCTCTGGACAACCATCTTCGCCAGAAAAGGTTCAACGATGACGCCGAGGTCGAAAACCGGCTGACTGATTATTTCGACTCACAGCCAGCTCAGTTCTACAGTGATGGGAACAGGAGTCTGCCTGATCGTTGGCAGAAGGTGATTGACTGTGATGGCGATTACTTCGTTGAATGAACTTTTTTGCTTTTATACAAAAAACTCTGTTGTATGGAATGTTCTCGAAACGGCCAGAACTTTCCGATCGACCCATTACATTAATTTATTCGATTTTAACATTATTTTGCCATATTTATAGAATGTTCTTGATTTCACAATGATTTATCTTATGTCAAGATTTTTAGCTTATTTATCGACTTTCTCTTCTATACAAAGCTGGCTGCGATATCTTTCCGAAAATCTGGTTGATTATACAGTTGAGTCATAAGTCGATTCTACGGGACCGATTTGGTCAGTTTAGACACATTATCTGTCGAAATAGGCCAACTTATGTCGTCCGAGTTTTCCTCTTCTAACGGTTCAGGGTAACTTCGAATCACGGTGTGATCATTGACACTTCTTCACTACTTGAGGTGCTCTATCGAATGGCACCGGCTTCATCGTGGAAAATTGCCATCCTCCTTTGACGTACACGAAAACCTTAAGGTTAACCGTTTTAACCGGTAAACTATTCGTCGGGTAGCTTCCGTCGAGCAAAACTAGAACTCCAAGTGATGCCAAAACAGCCACTGAAGCTCCGAAATTCCTCCATGACATCGTAGCAGTGACCTGGATCTCAAAGGATCTCTCCCCCCACCCCGACACGAGCCCCATCTAGTGAAATAAGCCAAGAACGCTGATGCGCGTCGTGGCCGACAGAGGTCCGCCCGACCGCCAGAGCAGCGGCGATGACGACGAGGTCACGGGCGACCGGCAAGGGACCTTTGGGGAGGTGGGAGTGGTTGGGAACCGGACGCGATGGCTGTCTCCATTGGCTGCACGTAGCACAGCGGAGGAAATTGCTCTTTCCGCAATTTGCTGTCCTTCGGGAGCATGGGGTGAGAATGAAATCGGTACAGGCACAAAATCGTCCTCGGGATGGGAGTAAAATACTGTTCAATAGCTGCAACATCGCTATGTTCATAGGGTTTTTCACTATATTATTACACTTACGAGCCGTTTCCCGTGTAACATTCACCTCTTCCTAATTGAGACCCCTCCTGCTTCGTAGTATCATAAAGTAGAGAATATAACCATAGCGTAGAGAGAGTAACAAGAGGTGACACTCCGAGGGGTAAGGGGGGGGGGGGGGGGGGAAATATTACAAAGACATCTGGGGGCAACAACACTTCCATGTGGGGGGGGGGGGGGGGGGGGGGGGGGGGGGAGTGGAAATATTACAAAGACATCTGGTGGCAACAACACTTCCATGAGGCGTGCTTCATGGCAGCGGAATCGGGAATCGACTCATTCGGGAATTCGACCCAAAGTGATTCTCAAAGTAACACGCGTGTCTCGTTGAGACCGCTGCTCGGCCATGGAGGAGTTGTTGAATGTGCGCACGCTAGGTGGAGGATCGACAGTGACATCTATATTGCTACCCTGTCGATGAATGGGATTCGAGCGGAGTGGAGCCTCTAGTTACACTCTTTACTCTGTGGTGGCATTCGCATGAGACCCCGTACGAATTTTGAACTCTAGGGAATCTGATACGAGATGCTTCCCGGCATCAAGCTCCTCCAGTTCCCCTTAACAACTTTCGGCGAGTTTTGTCTTGTAGCATTCTGAAGCGATGCAACGTTGGAAGTCGAAAAAGAAACGGTTCGGATCGATAGCATGGGATGCGTTCGATCATCAGAGAACTCCCGATCGCCTGTGCACCAATTTTCAGCGAGTTCCTTCCCCGAGCACTCAAGTGAAAAAAGTCGTTCGAATGTCGAACGCCCAGGCCCAGGATGAAGAGTGAATGATGATTTAGAGCTGCGAACGGGATGCGGATCGGGCCACGATCGGACCCGCGGATCGGACCAATCGCGTTCGTGAGAAACCACCCGTGCAGGCCTCGTGCTGACAGACGAACGAAAGAGCGTTGGGTATTGCTATCGTAAAGATGGGCTCGTTCTCACCGGCAAGGCGACCCTACGTTGGCTGACTTCGAAACGGATGATGCAACTCGGAGTTCCGATTCAGTTTTCGAGTTGCATCATCCGTCATCCGTCAAGACAACTTGGAAACTGGGCGAATAATATCTAGTTCAAGTTTCCGAGTTGCCATGTCAATTAGAGATTGGAATTTCTCAACTCTCCCTTATTCTACTGCAGGATGTGGTAAACGTTCTCTACCTTCCAGTGCTAGGCCCGCGGAGACAGGCGCCAAATGCAATTCTCGTTTCCCTCTGCAGGCATAGAAGTCACGATGCCCTAGGTATTGACGTCACAAGGCGTCGCTTTTTCCTCGTCGAACCCAGCCTACATGATTTTTTATTTCAATGGTCTCGGAGCCGCAAACGCGGGAGACTCTCGTGAGGCATTCCCGCGCGCAACCCTCCTGGCATTAACGGCGTTCAGTTTTCGCTCTCCGAGCGTGCGATTTCGGTGAAATCTTCTCCAACTATCGAGAGAAAAATCAAAGGGCATTCCATCAATCGACATGTTGTTAAGCCAGAACGGTAGAATCGATACGACCCAAGGAATGCCAGTGTCGCGAAAACAAAACGCTTCCAACACGTGCATCGCCTGTGCGCATGCGCCCTTCCCGATCTGGTAAGAAACCATAAGGTCGAGTCAACCGCGCGAGCACGCATTCGACTCGACCTTATGGCGAATGCATTCGACTCGAGACTTCAGGCGTTCAAGAGGGGGCAGCTGCAATGGCGGTCTAAGTGCTTAGAGGTTGGTCCTCAGACGAGATTCCACGTATCTCTTGAGAGATGGGAAAGAACGCTGTGACTTAACAAAATGCATATCTGTTCAGAGGCTCTTGGAGCCGTCACTTCCCCCCCCCGACGGATTTGTTTGAAGCATTCTTCTAAAGTTCAGAAATCTGCAGACATTCGGCTGAATTGAACTTGCGGAGTTTGCCTTAAGCATACGCGTGCCCATGTCTCCAGTTATTCGCGCGTGATTTGCATTTTTGTCAGCGGCGAGTATTTATTCTCACATTCAGCCATCATGATTCTGATCTATTTTTTTCCTCCCCAATTGAATCTTATTAGGCGACTCCGACACCTTTACATGGCACTTTCCAAACATGGATGTCGACTTAAGCTGAGAAATCTCTAGTCTACCAATAATTATGCCCACTCTTAGGGTTAGATAAGCGCTGGGATTGCCTGCTGTTTTACACTGGTGGGTTTTTCATTCCTACGCGTATGGATATGAGTGATGCCTAGAGTAGCGTGCCCAGGAAATCCGAATGGGGGGGGTTGCCATATGAAACACTGATTACTCACCCTAATTGGGGGGGGGGGGGGGTAACATATGAAAAAACTGAAAATTCACCCTACATTTGTGGCCAAATTAAAAAAATTGTGAGAATAGAACCTGTAAAATTGAGCCCAAGTGGTGGGGGGATTATGACACCCAAACCCCCCCCCCCCCTTGGGCACGCCACTGGATGCCTACATGCACCTACTGCAGATTTAGTGGTTAAGGGTTATGAGGGAAAAGTCATTTCATGAATTTACTTCTCGACATTTGAGAAGCAGAATTTCAGCTGTCTGTGTGATGTCTGCGGCCATAGTGGCCTAATTAGCGTTAGAGCTTTACTTTTGATGAGCATCAGAGAGAAAGAGCTATTGTAGATTAGACCTAACGTGATACTACTAATTAATAACACAGGAACGTCGCGAGACTGATTTCCCCATGATTCCTCAGGCTTGCAGCGAAAGCATAACATCAGGACATGGAAGCCATCATTTAAAATCACACCACTCGCTCTCATTGGTCAGTCCTCCAGGACTAACCACCAGAGCTGACGGCTTCCCCGACGTTAAAGACACTGCCGCCGAGAGCCCATTCTGTGTAGGAGGTCGTAAGGGAAGCACCCTAGCTTCACGAGAAATGAAATCCTTGAGGTTGCGCGTGGAGGTGTATGTGGGGCCATAGCTCGACCTCATCGCCGGCGACGCTGGACGCGGTGTCCTCGATGCCTTCGCGATGGGTTCACACGCCCTTTTGATGCAAACCATTATTTTCCTACTGTCTTACTGCCAGCAGTGCAAATAAAGTTTTCTCCAATATTGCACTTAATGTGAACTGATATTCGGTACAAGTCCCTGGAGTCAGAACAACAGTAGCACGGGTGACCTTACGGGGGTGCATGAACTCATCGCGAAAGCCCTGTAAGACGGTTTCACTTTTTGACCGCAGGCGCATCGCTCGGCTTGCGTTTCCCTGTTAGGTAATGCTGGGGTGGGAATGGTTTCCGTCGGGGGAAGCTTGCTGCGTTTAGGACTCCAGCCCTTGACACGATCTCACGAGCATGTTTTTGACCACCCCGTCCCAGTAGCATCATGCTACTGTCTCTCTCGCGTTTCTCTGCGTGTCTGTCTTTCTCGCTCACAAAGCGCCACGTATCGACAGGAAATGACGACAGACCGACCGACAACACAGACGAATGTTCAGAGATATACCAGAAAATGAACGGCACATTGCCCAAGATCATGAACTTCAAGCACATTTCCGATTCTCCTATCCTATTCGATTAGGAACAATTGGTAACACCCATCGAATTCACAAATAAGCGTGAAGCATTTCGAAATCCGAACGGCAAAACCCAAACCAGAATAATAAAAGAGACGACAAAGATTGACGGACGATATCCCTGGCGGATGTTTTTGACGAGCAGGCGGTTATTAGAAGCCATGTAGCCGTGATTTATTGCCTTTCCATTTCAGGACTCCCATTACAAAACTTGTCACCTGTTTTTCTCGCCGAAGAGCCCATGACCTATTCATACTGGAAATCCAAGCCACCGGACCAGTATTGCTTTCTTTTGTTCCATCTAGAGATCTGAAGTTATAGGAGGCGAAAAAGCATCGAGAGTGAAGAGAGCCATCAACGATTCATGATAACTTTTTCGATATAATAATTTCGGTTGGGTTCAACGCGAAAGAAGGATTCGTACCAAATAAACGGGGTAGCGAATGTGAGAGCAAAGAGGCTTTCCCTTTAAACGAGATTAGAGGCTATGGCCAATCATTCTGAAAAACTAAGACATCGACACTGGAGAGGAGCAAGCACTGGTCGTCGAGTGGAGGAAATGCCTCCACGCTGCGGTTACGTTTCGTCCACAGCTAATCAAGCCTCCCCCCAGGTGGCGAAAATGTGTTAGGCTTAAGTAGGTTCAACCAGGGCATGTTTTGAGGAAATATCAGAACTGTACACAATATCGTAACCGTTCTGTAGCAGTTAAGTGCTTCCCTTCCCCCCACGCACGGAGGGCGAAAATTTGGGAATAAAAGTTTGATTTAGCACCATTTTAAAGTCTGGAATGCATTGATAAATTTAAATACACTGGCTTCCAAAACTTGAGGAACACATTGAAAATCCGTGATATGACGAACACCATGTGAATGATGTTGGATGCTGTGGATGAACTAACCATAAATATATTGCTGGATGTCGGCCGGACGATCCCCGCAAACGATGGTGGTGTGTTGGTGTTGCCCGCAGGTGTCTTCGAGCTGTTAGCTGGATATAGCGGTCCTCTCGCTGGGTTGTGACTCTTGGCCCGCCTTCCCCAGGCCTGCGTGATGCTGTTTGCGTCTGTTGGAATCGTTCCCAAAGCCTGTGAACTACCGAACGACTGACATTCAGTCATCAGGCTACTTCAGCTTGCGACTGGCCAGGCTCAAGCCTCCCATGGCGCACCATCTCAATGATGATGGTTCCTTTCGGTCATTTTCAGGATTCGACTATCTTGAAATTAACTGCTTGCCATCCAAACGTGAACCACGCTACCCCCTCTCAGAGCGCCGTCTTTTAAAGACATGTGATTTGCATATCGCAGGTGATCTCCACCACGTTGTATGCTATAGCAACGTAGCATCGTTAATTTACATACTACTGAAAGTTCCGACCAATTTCATGACGGGGGTGTTGCGGAACTAGGAAAAATCCATTTGTTTCTTAAATTTTGGAAACCAGTGTAGTTAGGTTACCGCACTAATTTCAGCCTTAATTTTGTTTTTACAATTTAATTTTCGCCCAGTTTTGACCTGCACAAAATATCTCAGAACTGCACATATATTGCACCTGCACATTAATATATGCCCTGGTTTCAACATAGTACGTCAACCTGGAACATGTAGGCCCAACGTTGAGTGCCAATATTAGCCCAACGTAAATTTGCCGAGGGGCCAATGTTGAGCTCATATTGGATGCGTACCTGGGACCAACGTTCTGCCACATTTACCGACGTTGGAACAACATTGGAAGTCTACTTAATCACCATAGTAAAGAGAGGAGAACCCAGGGGCTATCTTGCTAGAAGGAACGTTGCACTTGGACATTAAGATTACGAATCCTTATCGTTACTAATAATGCAAGAAGCCCAACAAGTACGAAAATTGGTAGTACCCACTTCGTAGCGAACAAGGTACACCCATTCCAAGCATTATTGAACGAACGATTGGATATCACGTGAACACGGACGACATGAGCTTCGGACGGTTGTTGGTTCCTCTGAACGCGATTTTTCCGACATCCTTTAATGTCAGATCTCAGAACAGGGACCGGAAACTTTTCACTTTCCCCAGTGTGTTTTCTAGTTTCACAGTACTGAAAGGCATTACTAGTCCTCTATACAAAACTAATCAGTAAAACGGTCCTTTAACTAAATCGAGGGTGTTTGTCGGGGGCACCAGGGCGACATCTCTTTTCTAAGCCCTTTTCTAAGCCATGCATCTAGGATCCATGTGCACCACACACAGATAGCGGGTCGTCCATTGCCCCGTGGAAAATTCCCTTGTTGCCTTTCATGGGCCAGTAGGCTTTCGAGTCAGCACTTCCTGTGCGACATCGCGGTATGACAATATATTTAATTTTAGGGCATGGAGCATATTATGGGGAGATGGCGCTGATTTTTGATGCACTACAGTTTCCGCACTTGGCTAAATCGATCGCTAGATTATGTAACTTTCTTCACTCTAGTAAAATCTAACAAAATATCCGTTTCCCTCTTGTTATGAAACTCAACATTAAAGGTCTTGCCTTTGGTGAACATTTGTGACAATGCTAGCTTCATATAGGCTACACATATAGGTCACTCCTCCTCCATAAAGTGAAACCACGGGACAGTCTCACAATTTCCCGATGTCGATGGGTCACACTTACTCAACATTTCAACGCCGACGTTTAACAAACATTGGCGATTCACGTGCACCGGACCTCGCACTTCCACACTTCGCCGTGATCGGCGTAGTGGGGCAGTAGACTAAAATCTTAGAAAAATGGGACACTGTGTCGGTAATGGGTACCCTTTTAAGTTAACATAGTGGATCTTCGTTCCAGGACTTGTTTGAATCTAGTGCACTGGGCAAAATTTGCAAAAGGCAAACGGCCCAATAAAAAAACAACAGCACACTTCGCCGACCATCTGCCAACGTTGGGCAAAATGCCCATTTTCTAACAACGTTACTACCCCACCTCACCAGCCCTCAGGCGATGTAGGCACGATGCTATCTGGGCTACTGAAATGCAATATTTGGGTTTGGCCTTAGTTTAGCAGATGAGTGGTGCAAATGAAGACCGATGAATCAAATAGCAATAAAGAGTCTACCATCAATTTCTTCCGATTTCCCCCATGCCTATGTAGGAAGCAGAGGCAGGCCAAGTCTAGTTGCTCTGCAGGAAAAAGTCCATGTTCAAAATTCTGTTTCCTTTGTGTGGCTGGCTCATAGGCTTGATTCGGCTGAATGGACTTTCAAGAAATTTCGAATTGTTGCTGAGAATTCATCAGCCGATGCAAACGACAAGTCTCGTGCAAGTATTTTCAGTAGAAACAAATATAAATTAACCCTTAAATTACAAAGCCTCGAAGTTTCGCGTGATATAGGCTCTGGGTCACATTTGACCCAGCCTGGTCTCTTAAGGGTTAATAACGGGAGGGTGGGGTTTGACTCTTTTTTCCTGGACCTTGCATAGGCCTAACATGCGAAGAAGCCCTCAGGATTACATTTGAACGAACTCATGAATAAAGAAGACCTGGTTCCCCAATCTCTGGTCAGGGACATGGAAGTTTTCAACATTAACTATCTGCCAAGTTCTTCCTCGCTCGGCCGGGCGGGGTTGAACCTGGTCATTGCTAGCGGTCACTCATTGAAAATGCGCTTCCCTATCGCCTAATCCTTTCCCCTGCTGTGGAGCACACTGCCTAATGAACAACACCAGGACAACGTCCAGTTTATTAAAAGATAAATCTTTGCTAAGTCCACCAATACCTATAACATGTGGACAAAAACTGAAAACCCTTCTCATCGAAAGATATCCTTTTGGGTCATTCCAAAACATCGGATTCACTTAATGAAACAAAGATTTCGTTAACAGAATCATTCTCCTGATTTTATTTCATTTTTTTTTTACACAAGGGGTATTTTAATTCGACATTGTTTCTCTTTTGACAATTTTTTTTTTACATAGAGTATAAAATGTAGAATTTCCTTGACTTAGGGGATGGAGCCAAATGTAGGATCCTTTGAACACCCCTTTTCAAAAAATTTATTAAGGTCACCCTCTGGTCTCCCTTGTAGAGCAAGCAAATTCTGAATATGTCTTTATTCTCAAAAACCAGGGATAATGAAAAGGAACCATGAAAATGGCCAATTGTTAGCAAAAAAAAGGGGAACTTCCTTCACAGAAGTATTTGTGAAGTGAGGACTACAAAGTGTGTTGCCCCTAGCTGAAATGAGACAAACCCTGCTGAAGCTCAGACTCAAATTTCCATCAGGAGAAGGTAAAAAAGAAACCCTCATAATCAGCAGTGACCATTGAGCAGAATTTCTGATTTATTATGACCACAATCATAAAAAAATTTCAATTCAAATCAGTCTGATGATAAACCAGACAAGAGAAGTCTCCATAAAAATCACATGGGAAGCATTTGAAACTGCACAGGATTGTCTACTGCCAAGGAGACACACTGTGCAAGATGCAGGCAGAATGTGAAGAAAAGCATTTCACAGAAAAACACATCAAGGTCTACTCATGAAACAGCAAGCTAGGAGATTGACAGAGACTCATGCAGAGTATGTCCTGATTTTGACACATATCCTCAAGCATTAGAAAATTCAGAAGACATGAGAATACTTCCATGCAACCAATTACAATGTAAAGAGAGCCATGAAGCTAGTGAATGAAAAGCTGAATGTTCTTGTGCAACCAGGAAAGCAGGTTGGATGAAGCAACTCAAAAATCACTAAGAAGTCACTGTTCAACTTTTATGACCTCCCCAGACCATACAACCCAAGGGAGAATTTAAATGAAAGCAACTGTGACAGCTACAAGGTTGGAGGGGGATAATGATGAAAATGAGAGACTGTACGCAGAGGCAAAGCCTTCACAAGTGAGGACCAGCAAGGCTGCATGACCACAAGCAAATGAGGCAGTTAGATGTTATTCCCATAGAGGCACATGTTACACTGAAAATGGAATTACTCTCCAGAAAAGAATAAATCTGGCCAGTCTCATAAAGACATGACTAAGGTCATGGGGATATTTGCCAAAGATTGACTGTAAGCATCTCTCAACATGAACTTAAACTGGGGAAGAACTACTTCTGCAAAGGTGGCATTCCTTCTCCCCTTGCCTTCTGACTTGATTCAGGTTGTTTCTGATGTCAAGAATTGCTCATGGAGATTTGTACTGAGAGTTTTTCCATAATGAACATATAGAAGATATAGATAAAGAGCTTATGTCTTGTTCAAACTCAGGTTTTCCCAACAGCTCAAGTGGAAAGCACATTCTGCATCCCTCACAGTCTTCATAAAAATCATGGAATATAGATCAGCTGGGCCTTTGCAAAATCTATAAGGAGTCTAGATCTGTTGGGTTCTGGAACATCTGATCCTTCATGGTTTCTGTCTTGAATCAGTCCATCTCTGCAGAATGACTAGGCCTTTGAATGATAGCAGTTAAATTCTCATCTGTATTGCTAGGCTCAACAGACTTCTAACTGAACTCCATTTACATGCTCAGCCATTAACTCTTTCTCTTTCTTGGACATCTCAATTTGCATAGACATTGATTTCAATTCTGTCTGCATACATAGAAAACTCATTGACACTTGTTCTTTTCTACATGTGCAATGTTTTCACCCTTCTTACCATAATAAGTCACTGCCATATGCCTATCTGCATCAAACACATCTGCCCAAATCTTGAAAATAAATCAAGAAAACTCCACCTTCTTCTCTATAAACAGCTGCAACAAAAGGAGTATGAAATGAAAAAAAAAACAACATTTAAGAGAACTTGTTCCTTATGAAGAAAGGAGCTACTTCAATACCATTAAGTTCAGAATGTCATCCATGTACTTCTTGTTCTTGCCTACCATCCACCCAAGCACATGATCTCTCTCATAGCCAAAAAGTACTTCCACTTATCAGTGGCATAGCCAGGAATTAATTTTGGGGGGTGTCCTGTGAGGCTCTTTCAGGTTCATGAGATGATGAAGTGGCCTAGGAAGGGGAGGGGTTGGGAGGAATGAGAAAAACTTTGAAAGCCTTTTTGAGACTTCAACCCCAGCCACCTCATAGTTCAAAATAGCCCTCTTCTCTTCCCAAAATTTCACATTTTTTTTGCATGAAAAGAGGTATGAGTCAAGGACTGACCTTAAATAAATCTTGATCTTGAATATAGTGGGGTGAAAGCTACTCCTGAATCATGGTTTGCTACTGGAACTAAAAAAATTGGTAGAGCAATGAAAGCAAAATGACCTCTGTATCTGGTAAAAGTGTTTTTATTCAGAAGGTTGAATAGGAGTGCAAGTGGAAACTTCAATTGTATATGTGAAACTTTTCACCCCCCCCCACCCCCCCACTCCCATACTCCTTGTTTCATATCTTGCTTCTTTTTGAGGGGCGTCCAGACACCCAGGACATTCCCCCTGGCTACATCCCTGCCACTTATTGAAGATGAACCAATAAGCATTCCAACAACCTTTTCTCTCAGCCTTCCAACAATCTCCCTCCCTCAGAATGCATCTAGTAAATTGTTTCAAGGGTTGACAGAACCTGTTCACATAGAGGAGGCTATGTGGAAAAAGCAGATGCCTAATTTTTCAAAATTCAGAGGGGAAAAAAGATATTAGATAATGCAAGATTAGATATTTGAAAACATGGGTATATTCAATATATCAAAGGAGAAATCTCATTGCTTATCATACATGATGGTCACAATATGATGCCTGATAAAATATAAATTATCTCCCATCTTGCCAAGCTGATTAAGTGTAGATATGTGCAACATCAAAATTCTATCCTTGCAATGTTGATTGGCAAGTCATCAATGTATCAATGAGTGAATTTGGAATCTTGTGTAGATTTCCTTCAAATACTAGGACTCAAAAAATGGTTGGACATATTTGTTGAATAATTACTTCACAATGGATTGTTAACTACTTGTAAAAAAAAAAAAAATCTGCTTGCTTCCTGAGCATATTTAATGTCCTATTCCACAGGACACTCTGAACTAGTTGTCTTCAGGTGACATCAGAGTGAACTTTGTTTAGCTAATGGATGATGCATGAATAGAGGTTGACTGATGCACTTAGCATAGAAACTCTTCCATGCTGCTTCTGGAGGAGATTCTTTCTTCTTTAATCATGAAAATTTCCTGGGGTTGAGAAGTTGAATTGGTCTTGCAACATAACTAACTGTTAATAGGATAGTGCCCCTGACAGTTCTCCCACAGCTTTTTATCTCTTTGAGTCTTCTTAGGTGGACAGAAAGGCTGGAGAGCTTAGTCACTCCCTCAAGAGGAATCATCAATAGGAATCCATCAATAGGGGCAAGTACTTGGAAATAGTTAAGCTAATCAGATGAAGCAGAGCATGGTTTACCATCTGCTTCAGTTGCAACAAGACTGTGAAGAGAATTGTTCTATTAAGACTTGGTGATGATGATACTTTTAAGCATCTGAATGCACTCGAATCACACCTGGAGGTGTCAAGGGACAAAATCCAGGCTCTTCAGCAAGCACTGACATTTCCAGAGAAAGATATGTAGATTAGTCCATGACCATGGTAGGCAGGATGTTGCAAGTGGTGCACCAAGAGAATCTACAGGTAGTTTCTTAAGCTTGGCTTTGTCTTGCCTGAACAAAGAAAATTTCCGTGATTTCTAGTTATGCTTCTCCAAAGACAAAATCAGCAGACCCTCTAATGAAGGGAATGGATTAGTAAAACTATGATCAGCATAAAGAATCACAATGTCCTCTAAACTCTGAACAGTCTATGAATAAGAGGCTATGAAGCCATTCAGTATCTTTGTATATTATGGCATTACCAATGGCAACTAGAAACATGGAGGTAAGAGGGTTTTAGCAAAACCTATTGTAGGCCAATAAGGAGGACAACATGTCTCTCACTGTAAGTGAGAAAATCAGATGGCAATGGATGCAAATAAATTTCTTACTAACAATAAGTAAGCAGGTTATCTCATTCTTAACCCTTCAAGTCGTTTTAATGTACCCCATACATGCATCACTTAGGTCGAGTCAAAACTCAGCACTTGAAGAGTTAAAGAAGGATAATGAGAGGGTACAAATGTTGGCCATATGAAGAATATGTATGTGAACTTGCATGCTAACAGCAGAAAATAATATAATTATATTGCCAATGTTATGTTACAGGGTATTTTCACCAGGGCAATTAGCTTCACTCTTGCACTATTGCCACATTTCAAGAGGTTGAGACAGAAGAGAACTTTTTTAGGATCTGATGTTCATGTTCATCTGATGTCTGTGTTCTGTTGGATATAACCCTCCTCAATTCTCCCAGTTTTCTCTCCTTCCTCATTCTGAAGTTCCCCATCAGAACGTCAAGTGTGAGTCCTCTTCAAAATGAGACCATAATCCATGGGATAGAATCATAACTTTTAATATACATGTCACTTAAGATTCCTACTTTTGGCAAAATATGCCAAGTGCTCAAAACTAAAGTAACTCTATGGCAATTAATGGTGACAATACTTTTTTAAACCCATCAGGGTTACAATGAAACAAAAAAAAAATTATATTCTAAGAAACCAGGAGTGGAATATAAAAGGTGGCTTTCCTCCTCATCGAGTGAATTGGGATGGCATGACCCTTGTTAGGTGTGTAGCAGTGGGTGAATGTCCATCAACAATTTATTGCCAGATGACTCTGACCAATTGAGTTCCCTTGGATGCTCTTGCCTGATGGACAGCTTGTCCTAAGGTTGATTTGGGTATGAATGAACTCTATAAAACTAGAAAAAGGCAATGTTAGAATAAGATACACAAGACAAATAAAAATGAATCAGAATCTGGATGAGTACTCACCTATGGGTGCTGATTCCAGAGCTTCCTCATGACCCTTTCCTAAATACATTAAGTTAGAGGGAGTGGTTTTTCATCTTTATGATGTTGAATACATTCCTGTATGCTTCTATTGTCATTCCCTGAGGTAAATTCATTGAAAGATAATTTTAAATAACCTAGAAGTTACATGTCTTCTCTGCCATAAACTTCTTCCCTATTTGCTTGCATGTGGAGAAAGTCTAGATGTCATCTCCCCTCCTGGTTTTCACAAACTCTAACTTCATACCTGAGGTGTCCCTAGCTACCTTCAGATATTCACAAGCAGCAGTTACAGGATGATCAAAGTCCTGAGCACACTTTTTTACGCATTCCAAAAAATTTTGTCATGACAAAATTTTTTTTACCTGCAGAGTTTTTGTACAGTATCAAATTTGTGATCTTAGGATATTGTTTTTATTGTTATTTTTATTTTTATTTTTTTTTTTACAAAAAATTGTAATTGTTAAGTTTGTGGAATAAATATGCTAACCTACAAGTGTGCCAGGGCTTTTGGATGACTCTGTACCATAGTTATAAGAAGAATACTTTAATTATCCAAGATCACCATGATTCAAACAGACAAGTATATTATAGCCTACATATTGATTTTGTTACAGTTCTCAGGTATCAGAATGAAGAAATTCTGCATTCTCTTAGGGTGATCAACTTGAGCAATGTTTGAATATAGGAACTTGGGACCCTTTTTGATTCACTGATGGGATTCACTGAACTTGAATTTGAAATCCAATGCCTGCCAATGACAGCCAAGGATCTCATTTTTACAGAACCAATATACATCTAAATAATCATAAATAAGGATGTAGAGATGGACATTAGCATTCAACAATATACAATGAGGATGACACCTTTTGCTTTCCTTTTGAATTAACATGCATTGACAGTTTTTTTTCCTGCTTTAGGTTTGGGTAGCATATTAAATTATGGGTGTTAATTCATTCACCCAGAAGGGAATCTTTTAAGTAAACTCTAATAAAACCTACCACAAACGCAAAGCTTTGTTGCATAGGCCTAGAGGGTAAATGCACCAAATGAAGAGAAACCCATTCAACCATGTGTTCCATGGAGGTTTTGCAATAATGGCATTCATGCATAATTATGAACTAGGGAAGGAAATCTGCATGCGATTTGAGTGTCTTTAAGTTGTTATATTGTACGATTTTTCTAAGGGACCCTGTACGATTCAACAACGAAACACAAAAGTGGCAACACGTTTCCCATCGTGAGGTGCCACAAATGCAAGCGGTACTGGAGCTCCAGGAATGGCCCTGATGTCCTCGGGGGTCCAGCAGCAGGTTGAAATGGAGGCACATTTTTCCCTAAGGATATCAAGGATCATCCGTGCTCCGAGCTCAGCATTAGGACAATTCTGTTCATTGCTGGGCACGTGACCAGACGATCCGACAGTCAGGAATGGCTGGCCTCCATGCTGTCCTCTAAACGTGAGGAGACCCTCGTTGAGTGGCGTAACTTCATTCGGGAGCTCCTGTATCGCAAGCTGGAGAGCGCACCTCCGATGGGCGGCCCTGGGCAGATAGTGGAAATTGATGAAAGCTGTTTCCGGTTCGTGAACTCGAATCCTCTACAAACCTGTCCATTTCTTTCCTGAGACGCTCACCCTTGCAGGATTTCATTTTTATTCACAGGGGTAGACGCAAGAACAACAAGGGGTGGTTGATGGCTGGCAACAACTCCCCTCCCCGCTCGTCAGAATTACGGTAATCGGGTCGTTGGTCCCTGGGTATTCCGGATCGTGTGGAAGCATGGAGTCTCCGAAACTCGCCTTTTCCTTGTGGAAAGGCGAGATCGGAGAACCCTGCTTCCCATCATCCTGAAGCACATTCAACCAGGGACCATGATCCGATCGGACGAGTGGGGGGCGTACCAGGGGCTGCACCGGAACGGGTTCACACACGAAACAGTGAACCATTCCCAGAATTTCGTGGACCCAGTTACTGGTATGGATATAGATACCTACGGTCTATTTTGTCCTGGAAGGCCTTCGAATAATGTCGGTACTTTTCCTAGGTGCTAACCCACAACGCATCAAAAGCTCCTGGGAGGTTTTAAAAACTAGAATCCTCAAGAGAAGGAGGGGGACCCGGCTCGCGCTTCTACAGAATCACCTTGCGGAAGGTTGTTGGCGGACCATTCACAAAGCCTCTCCCTTCCTTGACATCTTGGAGGAGATGCGACTGCAATGTCCAGAGTGAAGAGGAGAGGCCCTTTTATCATTCTGTTTTATCCTTTTATCTTTCGACATGCATGACTTTTGACGGTTCCTCACTTTTATTGCTTTGAACTATTCACTGATGGTTTTGACAATTTTCATACTCTTTTGTATGCTGCTGGCATGGCCCTTTTGACAATTTTCATATTTTTATTTTGTTTCCCCTTCTTTTGTATGCTGCTGCCATGGGCCAATTGGCCAATTTTGCCATTTACACTTTTAGCCCTCTCGTCTCATACTCTACAAATTCTTGTATTACTCTTGTATACGTATACTGCAAGAATGCTACGGTTACTAGAATCATTTATCGTAAATAAATGTTCTGATATTAACATTTGCCTTTTACTGCTAACATCATGGCTTCTCCAAAAGGAAGACGTTCCATGTTCTGGAGAACATGTTTAGAGTTGGCGACAGTCACTCACTCGCTATTTGGTTATATGTTGCGGAGCCAGAGCCACTGACATCTACAGGAAGTAGCGTAGAACATTAGTTCAGACTGATGCAGTTAGATGAAGCTGCCGCATACGGAATGAGGGATACCGCTCAACGTACACCAGGATCATGCCAGTGTGCCTGGAGCACACCAGATGAAGACCTAGGATGCCATGCAGCATAGCGACAGTTGTGCGTGTGGTGGAGCCAAAGCAAAACTCCGTGTGCACAGTAGTGTGCATAGGGGGTGGGGCCGCGTGTAACGTATATTATCCGGTTTCCGTTCCTCAAACGCAACATAGCAAATATCCAACTGCCCACCTGTGGAGCCAGCCGTTTGCGACAAGGCCCACCCGGCTGCAAAACTTAAAGGATACGCTTCATCACATGAGGTAACACATCATGAGGTAACACGAAGTGTACAACCGTGTCCCAGTTAGTTCCCCCGTGGAACTAGAATGACCTCGATCAAGCTAATCCGGCGAGCGGCTGGACATTCTTTATGTCCCCAGTTCTGAGTAAAAAATACCACAACTAATGAATGTGTCATGAGCTCGTCTGGAGATTTGACCTCCCAAATCACGTGCAAAAGACAACCGCGCCTCGCCGATGCAAGACGGAAAATGGATAAGCCTCACGACTCCGCGGCGCGGGAACCGCCTGGAAAGTTATACCAGACTGGAAAGTAACCCTTTCTTCCTCGGGTTTCGCTTTTCCTTCTTGCATAATCTCAAGATAAGCTTGTGATCAAAGGGGAAGAAGTCATCCCCGTGCCATCCACATTAAACTCTGGCGACAAAGCACAAGTCAGAAACACAGCCTTTGACATAATAAATCAATCTGTCGCCCTCGGTGGCTCTATTGAGTGCTCGAAAGGCAGAGTGGCCCCTGGCCTCCCAGCGGCTCCCATTAATTAAACCTTACTGGCCTCACTCAGAAAGCTTCAACATAATTTTTATGAAGGCATATTGGAATTCCAACAAGTTTCCTGGAAAACACTTTGTTATCACATGTAATTCCAAAGGACACTTTATGAAAAGGATATATCAATAATCGCTATTGCTTCAAGAGAGTTCTTTAATAATATAGAGTTTAATAATAAAATGTACTCAAGCCATTCTTAGTACATGTTAATCAAACATACGGCCAGGTCCGGCCTGCGGAGGTGGTTCATCAGGCCCGCCGTCCGTTCTTAAAACTTTCGCCTGGATTGACTCTCAGTACCTGCTGCGCACGAGCCTATGGGTACGGCCCCCAGGCATCTGCAGGTTAAGGAATGAGGTCCGCCGATCGATTTGAATTTGACACCTCAGATGTACCTCATAAGGTAATCCAAGCTTCTCAAGCTGGTTGGGCTTCATTTTGGTATCGAATGCTAATTTTCGTTGGATAAATCTCAATTTTAACTTCATGCTATTAACGATTACTACAACAACATGAGGAAATTTTTCTTGCTTCCCTTCGCTACTTGCAGAATATTTCATCTGCGCCAGTCAATCTCATGAGACGGAGGTGACGGCTGATCGCATTCGAGCGTCCCAGTCCCAACCAGATCCAATCCCAGACGATTCGCGAACTTGCACGGTTGAGCATCCGACCGGGCCGCCACCTGTTGGCAAACGCAAGGGAAGGGCTCAGAAGCGAGTGGCGAAGATAGCGATAAGACCCATATAGGAGAGCATGCGCCAAGAGTGCCACGCATGCGCCGGGAATGTCGCGCATGCGTCCTACAATTAGCTGTCTATTAATTTCGCGACTCGAAACGGTCTGCTCTCAGCAGGCAGGGGAGATTCTCGCGTATCGACAACTGGGAATTCTCACGGTATCCGTTACAGACACGATCCAGTTAGCGTCGGGGCTTGTTGTTCCTGCATTTTCCAGAACGAGACAAGAGCGCGAAATATAATAAAGACTCTAAATGTGTTCATGTGAGAACTCTACTGCGTGTGCGTTGATTCTGAGGCGCATCGAGAATCCAGGCAAGGCGTGCTATTACGAATTTCAGTGTGACCTCGGTTGCCCTTAATAGGAAGGAATAGCTTGTTAGAACTTTTTTTACTTCATTCTAGTGACTGGATTCGTCGAACACATCCATCCTGGGACCTTCTCTTCTCTCTTCTCGGCTTAAACCTTTTCAGGAAGCAAAACTTAAAAATATAAATATAAAAAAATATATATAAATGGAAAATGCCTGTGCGTGTTTTCCTTCGAGTGACACATGAATTTGCATGACA
Organism: Darwinula stevensoni; assembly: GCA_905338385.1. NCBI lineage: Eukaryota > Metazoa > Arthropoda > Ostracoda > Podocopida > Darwinulidae > Darwinula > Darwinula stevensoni. The sequence goes on along the minus strand of CAJPEV010001357.1, from coordinate 36,720 downwards.
GCATATCCATTCTTCAGTCGGCGCATGCCTCAGACTTACCAAAAGCAAACTTATTTATTTATTCCTTTCTATTAAACGAAAACTGCGACTAATTCAGAATCGCTGAATATTCCTTCATTGACCCGCAGACAAATCTCATGAGACGAATTTGAGAATTGAAATTCCCACCCGCACCGATACCCTCCCGATCCCCAAGGATTCGCAGACTTGCACGGTCGAGCATCCGACCAGGCTGCCACCAGCTTGCAAACGGAAGGGAAGGGATAAGACGAGGACGTGATGGAGGGGAGGGGAGGGGAGCACGGAGGGGAGCATGCGCCGAGAGTGTACCGCATGCGCCAAGAGTGTCGCGCATGCGCTCAGAATTTAGCATTCTGTTAAATTTCGCGGTCTGCTAAGATTTCCGCCGATCGACATCCGGAAAATGTCACACTATACGCAACATGTAAGATCCACTTCTACGCCACGCTCTACGCTCATGCTCTCGCCATAATGAGAAAGGCGCGCGAAGAACAAGTGGGCTGTGAATATGAGGAGCCTACTGTGTGCGGGTCGAATCCACTGGGCGTTGAGAATCCAGGCAAGACCTTGCGCTATCGCGAATTTCAGAGCGCCAGTCTCAGCTGGCTTGATTCGAAATGCATTAGTTTCAAAATGAGATAATATGCCCTTAAAAGGCATTTCCTCCTTTTCGGTGTTCCCCAGCATGTGCGTGCTTCTCGCTAAATATGATCTGTCGTATTTTTCATTTTTCGAAGAAAAAGTTTCAATATTTTCACCTTCAAGGCAACCAAAGACATTGTTTTTCTGGAAGCACAAACGGGTTCTACGTGCCTCTAGTTTCACCTTGTCGACCGAAAGAACGCGTGGGTCAGAATGACGCTGTCCCATCCCTCGAACAGGGTCGGACTGGGCCCCCGGGAAATTGCTGACATAAGACCACAGAACCCCCCCCCGTTGCATTAATCATTTTTATAGCTTCATGCGATTTGGAACATATGATCATTACTGTAATTAATGTTCATTCATTTTCATTTCCACTTAAATTTTTATTGATTTAAATCAGGACTGGGGGAGTCCTTTGGATATTTCCCGGTATCCCCTCCCCATGAAAGAGCACAGCAGCCTCGCAGCGAAGTCTAGCGAGAGACTGGCGACGTCGGGATGGGGAAGCGTCTCGCTCGTCGCCTCCGCTCCGTCCGCCTCGCGTTGGGAGGAGCGAGGGCTCCTTCGAGGAGGGTTGGCCGTCCAAGGGGCTCCGTGTCCAAGGGGCTCCGTGTCCAAGGGGCTCCGTGTCTTCGAGATTCCTCTGACGTTTCAAGGCGATCGAAGGCGGGAGTTGGGAAGTCATCTAGGTTTGTCTCGAAGGGCTCGTTGGTTTGGACGAAACAATTACTTCAGTTCGATCGGAAAAGCATCAAGGAAGACTTTTGTGGGATGTGTTTTCTTCTTCCGGTGCTGTGAAACATCCTTCCACAAAATACATAGCGATAATTCACGGCTCTATCCATTAGATCTTGCGCTGGAAATTGTCCATATGGAATAAGGGAGCTCTCGCCTTTGTTTTTGACTAATTGGGCGAAGGATCAGTTCTTCATAAGTTAAAAATAGTTAAGTTGCTCAAAATTCTGGCCGAATACCATAGACTAGACTTAGGCAAGGTTACTATCACCTAGTGGACAGTTGGACCAAATGAAGGAACTCCTTTGTGTGGTAAAACGAAAAGTAGGTCACTCAGAAAATGTCGTCTCGAGATAGGTTTTGTGTCTTACATGACTGAGCTCCAGATAGGAGACGATGGGTATCTCATGACGAAGGGGTTGGCATCGTCTGACATCTATGAAGTAAAACCGAAATTAGAGGTTATACGCCTTCACTCAGAGATGGCATTGCATACTTTTGCATACCCTTTCGCACATATCGAGGAAGTGTCATGAACGTGAGAGGCCGCGAGAAGTCGAAAGATCCCCTTCCCGATCGGTAAATTGGGCGTTGGGAGCCCAGTTCACTGTTGCGCTCCGCCACATCGACGGTCTGCTCGAAGCATCAGGAAGAAACCCATTCCCTGATTGATCCGCCTGATGCTCGCCTCGTTAACCCTTCCTGCACCGTGGGATTTAAATCCATTTACATAGCCTGATTCAGGAGAAGATTGTGATTTAAATGTCTAGAAAGCATCTTTTACTTAAACGACCATGACTTCTGTAATTCTTATTGGATTTGGATTTGGGATCTGAATTTGGAGTTCCACCTTTCAGATGACTCCGTCAGATTTCATATGTTTAAAAAATTCTCAACGGGAGAGGTGCAGCAAGTTACATTGGGTCGTACATTGTACGTCGGACGGATATGAAGAGTCAAACTGCTCACTGCACGAGGCACCGGCACACGGAGCAGCCGTGTCGGAAGACAAGTTGATCGAGGGCAGTCGAAGATCGGCCTCACGTCGATGACTTGGAAACAGGAGGCCGCTACGCTGACCGTCTAATGGGCGGAAATTTGAAAATGTTTCCTTAAAATTGTGAAGCATGTTCGGTTCAAAGCAAACATCAAAATCAGTTTTTATGGCTTAGCCTATGGCCTAAAATGGCACAGCCTTGTAGGCCTAGCGCGTTAGGCCGCAGATGAGTGACAATCGTTCACCGTCGCTTACGGCCGAATCAAATTTTGTGGCCTAGCCTAGCCTATGGCCCAGAATGGCAAAGCCGTGTAGGCCTGGGGTTTTGGGCCAAGGATGGCCTGGCATGGCATTGCATCGTAGGCCTCGCGCGTTAGGAGTGACAGCCATCAGAACTTTCGGACTCTAGCAATTAAAGCAATAGATGATACCCGGGCCATTCGGAACCCTTACAGACACTAGAATATTGTTCCGATGGCGCTGCGGGAGACCTCGAAGTCACCGCACATTCTTGGATGACGCCCGAACGAGCACAACATAGGGGAGGGGACTCGTTACGGACGCCATCCTGGCCCAACCAAATCCTTGCCTGCCTGCTCTACCGTAATATAACGATCCTTCCGCTCTTGGCATATGTACGACCTCCGCGAAGGGAACTTGCTCTGGTTGGAGACGTGACACGATGATCCGGACTAAGCTTTGCGCATGCGCCCTGAGGCGAAGGAGCTTCAGGGAGGCTCGCGGTTGCTAATGCCTTTCCTGCTGCGAGCGTGTTGCAATTTCAAAACTCGCAACGCGTCTTGTCCATATCCATCTACCAATTTTCACAGTGATAAAATTATTTATTTATTTATTTTAAAAGCAGATTTAGCAGGTCTTACACTTGAAATCTTGACCTTCAACTTGGATATTCTATTTTGTTTCCGATCGATAAACGAGGCGCTATGATGCGACTGGATTCAGACCAGTAAGCCCAGTCGTCGAGCGACACGGACTCGCTGGACGTCGACGGGAACGTGCCGGGGAAGTAGGATTCCTTGCGGATGAAATTTCCTTTTTGGCCCTCATGCAACCCTTCTGTCGTCGTGGTGGAGGGAGGCCTTGGCTAACGAGACAAAAAGAATTAACCGAAGCTTTTTATGTCTCTCAGGCCCGGTTACTGACGTGGGCGCGAGATCGTCTCCAAAAATCTGGAAGTCGCAACTCCCCAAAATAGAGAGGAAACGACGCAAACCGTGAACTCACTCCCTTCCTCGACCTCTTTCATCACAGAAATGCGAAACAGGAGAGATTCCCCTTCGTGGCTGGAAAAGGAAGAGGAAAAATCGAACTGTCGACATCCCATCGGCCCCTCGCACGCCGCACGTGGCCCTGCCCTCCGAAAGGACGGCCTTCGAGCGCAGTGGCGCCACCTATCGCCGCCTCTGTGAAGCTTCTCACACTTGGCGGGATGACGCCCTCTGCTGTCGCTGTGGCTGGCAGTCCCGGCATGCTTCAATCTTTTTCCCGTGTTTTCTTCGCTTGTTTTTCGTGCCATCTCGGTAAGTGAACTCAGCTGGCGTTACTTTACCTGTGTCGAGTGTCGGGGACGACGTTGTACTTTCCGTCGCGAAAGGGAATAGCTGCATTCCGTGAAGTGCCCACAGAATCAACTATAGGCTAAGTCCAAGAAGTTCTGAACGGGCTTTGGGTTGGGAGCCGGATAGACCTTACCCACGATATGCTTAGGTGCTAGCCCATGAAGAGAGCTGCCAAAAGCCACTTCGAAATGGACGAAGTAGGGCCTACGTTATGGCTTTGTCGGATTCCAGAGTACGAATATCTAATCTCATTCTTTCGTCTCTGCGTTGCAGGAAGCCAAACCGCACATGCTTTGCTGCATGGGTTTACACCTACGACGCCATCCGAAAGAAAGCGTGCAATGCGGAAAAGGGAAATTGCATTTCCGATCCCGACTGCCCGAAACAACGTATTCGCTGCGAGCGGCAACGAGACGGTCCGAGCGCGGCTTCGACGAAGACTCGGAGCGCCGAAAGGGGGAGAAGGGCCCGTAGAGGGCGAGGTCAGAAGAAGCCGGGGAGGAGGTTGGTGCGATGCCCTTTCCGCACGGGGACCGGACGGAGGTCGTTCCCCGAGGGGGAATCGAGGCGGGTGACGTTCCTGCTCCGGATTCTCGTAAAATCGTAACTCGTGGAGAGAATTCGATAAATATCGCCGGACGAGCGACTTCTCCGACAGCTTCTCGTCATCAAGATCATCATCGAGGATTGAGTTCACAGAACTGGCAGAACTGAAAAGCAATTTCGGGGAAACCGGTACTGAAAGTACTCAAGAGTGCATCCTATGGTTAAGTCCATTCGATGGCCTTGCATCGCTTCGGTCACAAATATCGAGCTCGCCATACCTACCAGCACCGAAAAGCATTTCATGGAATCGTGGAACAACCCCTCATAACCGAGGCCTATCCCCGAGTCTGACCCAAGCCTGCGAGGAGCGCAGACGTTTTTACCGTCGGCTCGAGTGGGACGGCTAGTCCCGATTCCCTCCTGCCCGCGTAGGACAAGCCCGACCGGCTTTAGAGGGAGGAAGGAGGACTTGGGGGGGAAGCGAGCCTGCAGTCGTTCCGCGGACGGAGAGGAGAGACGGTCTCCGTGTGACTCCTGACGAATCGGCCAGAGCCACGCAGAAGTGATACAGTGGCTTCGAAAAGCGAAGCGGGTGACGTGGCCCAGGCGAAACGATCGTGACCTCCTCCACCCCTCCGAGACGAGGACGCGGCGTTATCGCCCTATCCGAAGAACCCACAAGGAAAGAAAATCCGGTGAGAGTCGACGCCCCCCCCCCCCCTCCCTTCGACGCGGCCTCGAGGGTTTCAGATATCGGCTACGGAAACGACCGAGTGCATCGACGAGTGCGTGCGAGTGAAAACGCCCAAAACGAAACGCGAGAGTGTCGATCCGAGTTTCATCCGCGGTTCACCTGTGCGATTCGACGACGGAAGATCGAAAATGCGAAATTGCGCCGTAGCCTTCATCGGACGAAAGGCTTGGAACGAGACAGCATGGAGGAAATCACGGGACTCCCCCTCTCTACCCGTATTCTTTGTCCTTGGTTCAGCGATCGGAGAATTCAGTGGTGAGTCTGCTGTATCTTCCCATAACCCCTTCCCATTTTTTATTTATTTACATTTTCACTAGTCAACATGTTCTCGCGTGTGAAGGGTGCCAAAAATCCGGAGGGAGGGTGCTCTCCACATATTTTATTGATCGAGGTCATCGATACCATAAAATGTATCTCGAGTAAGATTAAGGTAAATGGTCCCAGTCCAATCCGTGCCCCGGGAAGGGGGGGGGGCTGGAGGGCATCGGTAACGAACGGAATCGGCACGATAAGAATGAGAATAAAAGGAGTTCTAGAAAATTTTGGACATCGAGTTGGCATTGTACTCAATTCACAGAGATCGGCTTAAAAAATACGATTTGTTTTCATCTAGATCAAGATATGATTCAAACTTCATATAAGACTGGTCTACCTTCACAAATAAGGAGTTATTAAGCTCGACTAAATGCACGCAGTTCAACCCATAAGCGTAGTGTGGATGGAAAAAGTGTGTGGAGGGGCTACAGGAGCTCTGGGCTACATGCAGCAAATCATGCATTTCGTGCGTCTTTCCATTCGTACTACTGTTTATTTTTAAATTTAAGTTGGGGGGCATGCCCCCCTAAGAACTCCCGACACCACGCCGCTGACCACGAGGAAGGGGACCCAGTGCTTCCAGCATTCTGACCCCGCCAGCCTGCTGGAATCTGGAAACAGGTGGGTGGTGGCACTTCTTCCTTCAAAAGTCGCCAGCACCCACAAGGCGATGAGGACTGTATTCATTGGCATGCCCGACAGCCGCCCCCTAGCGATAATCGAATGACGATTGGCTCCCTTTGGGTATTCGGGACGTATCTGTCCCGGTGGAGCACCGGAGTGAAGTTCATCGTAGGTAAAACCGAGGAAATCTTGCCCTCGAATCCTAGGATTGGGCTTGGATCAGTCATTCTGGCGGGGTTTCCCCATAGTGTGGCAAGGTGATAGTGTTTCGTTCGTGGCTCGCCGTTTCCACTACGCTAGGTTCCTCCGAGCCCTTGACATTTTCATCCAACTCGGCAAAAAAAAAAGGTTTGATTCTGACCCCGTGGAAGGGAAAATCTCCTTCATGGATGTAATGAGCAAAAGGGTGAGGGCGATTCCCCCTCGAGGAATTCGTGTCTGCGAGGAAGGAGAGGCGAGAAGAAACCAGGCAGTGAAGCCGAAGTCCCTCTCGCTTCCTCGTCTTGGACAAAAGGACTCTTATTCAGGAATGACTTCCATCTTCGATGACCAGTCTGTAACAAAGCGTCAGAGCAGTCTTCGACCTAATATGCACATAACGGCATCCTCTAACAAGATGATCTCTGCCTCCAATATTTCTAATCGGATGAAAGAGAGACGCCAAGCGAAGAGAGACGCCTCATCGATCCCAGAATGCATAGAAATGTTGGCATGCATGAGCACGGTTTCTATCACTCATTGCATCCATTGGACCCATCCACGGCAGAAGAGACACCGGAGTCAATTTCAACACACAGCCCAGCATCAAGACCTAAGAAGTGAGTGGTTAAAATACTTCGGTTTCAGCTTCAATTTGCATACTCCAGTCCGTTCGCTGTTCAACTGTTTCATTTTTTTCTCTCGGATGACGCATAAGGATTGGGCTGTTGATGACCTTGGCTTTGGAAGAGCCTGTATCCAGTGTGAAGGAAATGCACTTCCGCCTCAGGCCCATTCCACCTCAAAAGCCAACCATGAGCAAGACTGTCATGAGAATAGACAGAAAGCAGCGGAGACGAAGTTGTTCCTTTCCATCAAGCAACTCCGGCTGCAGGACGCAGAAGTGAAGTAAACCCGAAGGTTTACAGGAAAGGACACTTTCTGGATGAATCAAGTGGGTCAGAAAATGATGCTGTTTCATTACGTCTGCCTCACCGAATATTGATTTTTCCATCCCCGTTGCGATGCCCAGCACCTACTTAAAAAACCCCGTTGAATTCTCCAACTCTTCATTCAAAGCAGAGACGAATTGACAGATGGTTTCTCTGTCACCTCCAATCGCAGAGACACCAGGCACCGATTCGTGCCGCTGCTCATCTCGACAGTTCCACGTCGAAATGAAGAGTTAATTGAAGAGAGAAGTCATTCCTGAGTGAAGTCCTTTCCAAGCCGAGGAAGGGAGAGGGACTTCGCCTCCATTGTCTGGTTTCTTCACGTCTCTCTCCTTTCTCTTGAACATGAATTCTTCGAATGCTCCCCCTCAGCCCATACCCCATCCATGAACGAAATTTTCCTTTTCTATATCTTGGGGTCTGAATCAAGTTGGTTTGGTATAGGTGCATAAATGTGACTCCTTACTCTACTCTCTCCCTACTATCCCTGCCCTGATAGGGACATCATTGTGTTCATATTAATATTTGAACTGCATGCATCTTGTCGAGTCGAGAGAGGACCACTTATTTGGGGACCTCCTGCGAGCTCCGATTGTCTTCGCGCATACGGTGTTCGAAGATCAAAGTTAGAAAGGCATACAGAGAACATGAGAATTTCCTCCCACGATTTCTTGTATTGCACTCATTTTATATCCCAGAGGATATAAGTGGATTTTCTTTCTCAGTGGTCATCCAAAAGCTGCAGTTATCACAGACCATCCGACAACCGCGCCGGGCAATAGCCTTGACATATAACGGATAGTCTGGATAATCTTGTTTTCTCTGTTCTCTACATGAGGGAGGTACCGATTCGATCCGGAAAACTGTGTACAAAGGAAAACAACATGCATGCCATCACCACCTCTTAGCTGGAAAGGGAACTACTGACCTCGGAAACGAGGCGGGAGATGGCGCTATGCTCGCTGATACGTCCCAGGGGGTAATTGGAGGCTTCGAGTCGGACTCGTCGAACGGCTTCGATGGGTCAGGTATCCCAGGTTGTATTGGCGAAGCAGTGGTCCCGATTTCGTCCCCATATACGAAATAATGAGCGCACAAGTCGGCAGCTTCTAGCAATTTTGAGTCCTACACCTACACGAGGATGCGATTTCGTGACTTCGTTCATAGGGATATAGAGGCGAGGAAGCAACTAGAGTGGCAAGTCCTGCCAGTCCTCCTGCGTAGCGAAGACGGAGGTGTGGTGGGGTGACAGCCCTCTTCCGCGATCGTAGGGAAGAGGGCTGTCACACCACCACGACTCACACTCGACTTGGGTATACAGGGCGTCAAATAAATATTTGCAGAGATCTGCAGGATAAGAACTGTAATGTGGCGATCATGGCAATCAGGGGGTTATAAACACAAATGATTGATTACTGGAATTATTCTATCTTGAAAGGCTTTATCATCATGTCTCGTTTCTATAATAGCGGCCTGTGGCCGCAATTGATGCATTATACCCGTACATGTACTTTTTTGTCACTGCTCATCAACTAAGTATAGTCTTAGCCAGGTTCTGCTGTCAAAATTTGATCTACAGTTCACGATGGAATATATGTGCATCAAAGAGCTGCTGAGGCACAGCGTGCTACATCTGCCAATATGTGCAAATTATAACCAGAATTAGTTCAGCATGAGTAAAGTAAATAAAAATGAAAGAAACCATGAAAGATCAAGAAACGGGACACACGTACGAACGAAGCTAAAAGTTTCATCATTATGAACAAAAAAAAGTTCATATGAACGGATTTGACGAACAAAGAAGTGCCTCTTAAAAGACCACATCGTCGGTAATGGTGGCATCAGTTTTGCCCTGCTTCGGTCATCGATAACGATCGATAACCTGAATCTTCAGCAAATACTCAGAGCGAACTCGCAAACAGGCAATGTACAAATGCCAGGCATGTATACTGCCTCCGTAAATAGTAATCCGACTTGTTCATAGTTCGTAAGCTCGATAGGGAATTGACCGACAAAGAGGGAACGGTATGCTGACTTGGGTTGACGTTATTCCAGCCCGTTTCGCACGATCTCGAGCCTATGAATGTGGAATACTCTGTTGAGCACTCACTGGCTTTTTCTTTCTCGCTTCGAAATTAAAACTTCGGCAAGGTCTTGATCATGTTAGTGTCCAATGAAACTCTAGGCAGCAATTGAATGCAGCCACGAAGCGCATCTGTGATAACCTCGACTACTATGGGTGTTCAAATGAAATGGGAACTTTTAGTCCCTTACCTTCGGTTACCCTTAGACTATGAGTAACAGCCATTGCCCCCTTTTACTTTGAACCCCCCTAATATTAATACATTAGCCTTCAGGTCTTTCACGATCATAGGCGTGTCATTGCAAAGGTCGTTTCCAGTCATAAGACTCCGTACACGCATCGCGATAATTTTTTGGTTTAGGGCGTGTGGAAATAGACCCAGAGTATTGAGATTGTCGAAGAATTCAACCGGAAAGGTGGCCTGCCGATCGGCGTCATCACCACTGATCGTTCTTCACAATAAATACTGTGATGTGTCCGCAATTCGAATCATCGCCTGATTTTTGCGCGATGAACGACGCGTTTCATGCGTGTGCAATTCCATCGGCAAGTCGAAGGCTGTGCGATGCGTCGTTCCACCAGGCAGCAAAATTGCAGAAATACCAGTTGGCACACAACGCTCCAAACATTGTCTGCATCACTGCAGTATGTGAATTCGGGTTATGTAAATGAATTGTTTGCCAGTGCCACCTGCCCAATCGATAATAAACAGACGCACTTCCTGTTCCGAATTTTCATGCCCCGCTGCATTTGAACGACTTCATATATATCGTAAACGTAGAGTTGAGCATATGCTAATTGCTGATTTTTATGTAGCAGAGGAACGACATCAAATGTATGTAGATTGGTCGTAGTCAAATGATAGACATCGCCGGATGTTTTGAAGCGGTAAGGGTCGTTACCGGTAATGTCAAAAATCGCTGCACCAGAAGGAAGCAAACGCATTTGCGCTATTACACTGTCTGGTCAACTCGCGAGAATTGCGAACGTTTGCATCTTCCCCCATCGATAACGTTTTCAACTCTGGCGGAAACTCCAAACCTTGCCGAAGTTTTCATTTCGAAGCGAGAAAGACAAAGCCAGTGAGTGCTCAGCAGAGTATTCCACATTCATAGGCTCGAGATCGTGCGGAACGGCTGGAATGACATTGGGCGTCCCACTCAACGCAGCGAGAGTATGGAGAGTAGAGTATGGTTCGACGCGTACGCGCCTTGCCCTCCGCGTAGTGTTAACATGCAATTAACGGTTAATGTTGCTCTACAATTAATGCAGCTCCCCTCTCTGCCTTAATATATTGAAGTTGCTCATCGGTCAATACAGACCTACGCAGCCTCGCCGCTTCTCTTCCGCGGGTGCATCGCATCGCGTCGCATCACATATTGTTAAGAATCCTGGAAAGGCACAGGCTTGTAGGCCTATCGGCTGCCAAGCCGGCAGGCCTCGGAAAAGCATAGGATTATCTGGAAGAGCAAAGGCTTATGGGCTACCTAGCCTGTCTTTGAGGGGCAAAAGCTTATATTGGGTGCGTCATAATTACGGTAACCTAGTAAATTATAATTCCCCCCCCCCCCCCAAAAAGAACTGTACAATATTATACCTCTACAATATAGATACCTCTGTACAATATAGATACCTCTGTACAATATAGATACCTCTTACAAGAGGTATCTAATATATATAGACGATCGTGACTGATTGACTGACGCTAATTCTAACCATGTTCTAGAGAAGTTAGAAATCTGAAACTAAGGTACACAAGGTTAGAAAAGGTACACATGTACCTTTTGGGATGTCTGCATCCCAAAAGGTACATGTGTACCAAGTTCAGAAAAAATCCGACTTCGGAGGTACATGCCCTGGGGGTACAAATTTTGGGGGGAAACGTTTTCCTTAAGTATATTTTGTGACAGATGAGGAAGGGATGAAGAGAGTCAACTAGATGTGCTGGGTTGGGCGGTGTAGTGGTAGCACACCGGACCAGCAATCAGGAGACACGGGTTCAATTCCCGGCCGTTCCTTGGCGTTCAATCGGCCTCTTATGCCTTCCAAGTCGCGTTACTCATTCCCCCTCCATCACAACGTTTTTGCTATTGTAAAACGGAGAGACTTGGAAAGCTGAAACTTGGCATGGACATGCCTACCGAGACGATGAGTTCAAGAAAAATGTAAAATTTAAGATCCATACCCTGTGGGGGCATATTTTTAGCGGCTGACGTTTTCACGCAATTTTTTTTCCTGGCGTATTGAGCTGGTGTGGAAGATGAAACTTGGTACATAACTACCTATTGGGATGCAGCAGAAAACCTCAGACTTTGGAAGTAAATCCAAAAAATTCAAAGGGATATGTTTTCAAATAATTTTTTTGCATCAGTCAATATGATGAACACGGAAAGCTGAAACTTTGCATGAATGTGACTACTGAGACATGGAGTTAAAGGAAAATGTGAAGTCTCGATACATCCCCTGGGGAATTCTTTCGAGGGGCGATGTTTAAAAAAAAAATTGTCGTGGCGAATTGGACAGAAATGGAAAGGTGAAACTTGACACACGTATAAGTGACATGATATTATTATTATTGAGTTGAGGGAGTATTCAGTTTTCATGGTGCATCCCCTCCTGGCATAGCTTTTGGGTGCGTCGGCTTTTCCAAACATGGTTTTTCACCGGCGAAAAGGACAAACGTAAAAGGTTGAAATTTTGTGGGCATGTAGTTCTCTGAGGATTGATTTCGGTAAAAAAAAAAGTACTTTTCGGTTAGAACGCCTGAGGGCACATATATTGCAAAATGCATATTTTCTCGATCCGGCAAAGCAGAGTGCGCTAAAAAGTTTAAACTTTGCAAAGTAGAACCTGATGGATAGCTGAGTGAAGAAAACATTATACTTTTATTATATATAGAGAATCGTGAGTAGCTGACTGACTGACCTAAGTACCTATTCGCATGCTGAGCTCAGGAAAAATGTTATTTGGTGATACATGCCATAGGGGCACACCTTTTCGCGGAACATATTTTTAAATAGTTTTCTTTGTTTCATTGAAACGGAGACACGTGGAAAGCTGGGGACGTGACTGCTGACGCATTGAGCTCAAATGTCAAATTTCAATTTTCCCAAATATTTTGGGGGGGCATATTTCTTGGGGACGTAACTTTTTCACAGAATTTTTCATATTCCAGTGAATCGGGCAGAAATATAAAAGTAGCAGCCGGCGCACGCACAACGGACGTGATGTTGATTTAAGGAAAAATTCAACTTTTGGCGCACGTGTCCTCAGCACAGCTTTTGAGTGTGTCGCTTTTCCAAATAGTTTTTTTTTTTCCGCCAGCAAAAAAGAGGAAACGTATAAGGCTGAAACTGGATGGCATGGAGTCCTCTGAGTCTACATTTCAGAAGAAAAAAAATTTTCGTTAAAACCCATCAGGGCACTTTTTTTTTGATCCTACGAAACAGAGAAAATTTAAACTTCCCTCAGAAGTACCTGTTTGCTTGCTGAGTACAGGAAAAATCCTACATTTGAAGCACGTCCCCTTAGCGTAGATTATAGGAGGGAAGTATTTCAAAATATTTCTCCACCCTTTAAAAAATGGGACACATGAAAAGATTTCAAGTTAGGCACACTAGAAGTCATAGAAGTAATGATTTCGATAAAAAAAAGAATACTTTCGTCCCCATATGTCACGTATTTCAATAGGGACGTACTTAAAATACGTGTTTCCTATTTCGCAAAAAATAAATGAATTAATCACTAACCAAGGTAACCTAAGGCGCGACCATAGCGAGTTTGTTTGCCCGAAGGGCTAACAAACTCGCTAGTATATTCATAATATTGTACAGTTCTTTATTGGTCATGAGGCTAGGTTTGGACGAAAAATCACTCAAAATAGCATTGGCCTAAACTGCAAGTTCAAGACGACCTTTGAAGGCCTCGGCAGCGGCACGCACGTACGAAATGGGCATTTTGACCCACTCCTTTGTCATGGCTGACTTGAGGGAGTCCAAACTGTGCTGTCAACTACCCAGTTGACAGCACAGGTCTTGGTATCCAAGTAGTTCCAGACGCTGATGTCCATGGGATGGGTCCGGGGATGAGAGGGCCACTCCTCTTTGCTCAAAAAGGCCGGAACGTGCTTTTTCAGCCATTCCTGTGTGGCCTTTGCGGTGTGGGCAGGGGCCCCGTCCTGCATGGAAGTCCAGGTCTTTTTGCCGAATTTCTTCTTGGCCCAGGGGACAACCACGTCTTCCAGAACGGATTTAACTTCTTGTTCACCTTGACTCCAGGGGGCATGAAGACGAGGAGAGTCTTGCCGGTGGCCCTGATCCCGGCCCAGACCATGACAGAAGCCGGATGTTGACGCCGGAAGGCTGTCTTCAGCTTCGTGAGGAACTTGGAGATGACTTTAGCAAGGACCTTGTCGTTGTGCCGGTTGTGGATGCTCTGAACCGTGAAGTTCTCGTCTGTGAAGACCAAATCCTTGAGCGTGCCTTTTTTTGAGGTCCCGGAGCATTTCTTTGGCACAGGCCAGCCTCTTGACCTTGGTCGGCTCTGACAAGACTTGCCGCTTCTGCAGGGAGTAGGGCTTCATCTTGAGGTCGTTCCTGACCTTCCTCCTCATTGTGGCCTCGCTCATGTTGCCCTCTTTTGTCATCTGGCGCATTCCTCTCCGGGGGTTCTGGGGAATCTTGCCTTTGCCCTGAAGACTGCTGGAGTGCGCTGGGACGAGACCGCTCCTAGGATGGCTGGTTACAGTACCAGTCTCCTTGAATCGCTTCACGACTCTCCAGGGACTCTTGTTGATGTTGAGGTTCTTGAGGGCCTTGACAATTTCCCCGTTACTCTTTCCGGCCGTGTGGAACTCCAGGATGGCGTCTCGTTTTGCCTCCATTGTGCAAACTTGATTAACTTGAAACTTTCAATCTTCTATTTTTAACATGTCAAAAGCATCAAGAAGTGGAAAAAAATTAAATGGGAACTTTTTAAATTAAAAATACCCATCACGCCATTACTGTAGTTACCGAACTTAAGACGCATCCGGTAAGGCCGGAGGCTAACACCTACCATGAAACTCCTTAGCGTATTCTTATGGTATGGATGGATGGGGAGAAAATAATGTTTCGTGACGTTCTGGAAATGCAAAATCCACTACGACCACCACCCAAGAGAAAGAGAGAGAGAAAAGGGAAATTCTAACCCCTTTCACGAAAATCCTCACTACAAGAATGGAATAAGTTCAAAGACTGCGGGAAGGATTGACGCCAAGATCTAATGAAAGGGAAGGGACCAAAAAACGTCGGGGAAGAAAAGCTTTCGCATGGCAACAGCGAAACGCTTCGTCACCAAAAACAGGGATTCGTTCATAATGTCCAAATATTTAATTATTCTATCAACGATTCAGCATCGGAGCTGCAATTTTCCGTTTTCAACTTTTCTCGTTGGGAGGAGAGATGATGCTCTCCACTGTTCACTGGGATCACCGAGATATGTGGCTTTTCAAACCTCGGTTACTTTTGAGATGCAATAACCTTTTTTCAATTTAGAGGTAAATATTTCTCGCCTGTTGCAATACGTTGATAGAACATGACGCATTGTAATAGGCGAGTAGTGCTATGGCAATATTGCCGGCTCACTCACTCACTCACTCGCCGAAAAAGCGGCTTTTCGCGCAACTATTGCCAGGACTGCCAGGACTCTACCTTGTTTCCCACGCCGAGAAATATGAATGGGCGATCGTGATGAATCGGGGCAGCATGCTGCATTCGTGGGATTCCTTTGTATAGTCGAGAAATGTTGCTTTTCCATCTGCGAAATTTTCAATTTCTTTCAAATAGAGGGAAAATTTTCGCCGCAAGTAATAAATTGGTGGAAAATTATGCCTTTCGTTATTCCTTCGAATAAAACGAGCACTTTGGCTTTTAAGTCAAACTTTTACTGTACATCTGAGGCAGAAAGATAATTTCAACCGCATTTCAATGCAGAAAAGTATAATTCCTCCTATGTGATACATTGGTCGAGCATAATGTAGTCGTGGATTGCTTCGTATAGTCGAAAAATGTACTCCCGCTACGATTTAGCGTCGGAGCTGCAATTTCTAATTTTCACCTCTGATGTTGCAGTCGTGGATTCATTGCATGCATTGCATTGCGCTGCGCATTGGTTCTTTTCTCGCCAGGATTCCGCATCCGAGATGCAATGACCCCTTCTCAGCTGTTTTCATGCTAATAAGGATTGTCCCATGTGAGATATTGATGGAGCTTTCGGGGCTTTTGGCTTTCGAAGATCCCTTCGTCAAGTCGAAAATTGTACTTTTCCCGCCACGACTCAGCTATTGAGCTTCAAATACCCATTTTCAGCTCTTCCCGCTGAATGGAGAGATGACTCGCCCATTGTGATGCATTTATGAAGCCAGAAAACCAACGGTGGGCCTATGTCGGATTTGCATTTGCGATGTGGGCACAACGTTAGTTTCTCGTAGGCTTGTCCCGCGGAACCCCGTTGGGTCAACGTCAAGTGCCCGACGTGACATTCAGGCGATTAAAGGTGGCTTCGATTGAGATTCCATATTTGTATATAATTGGTCAGCTCCTCTACCGGGGACCTTGCCAGCGAGTCTCTCTCGTTCTGCCTAGAAGTACTTCCTTCGATTGTCATCTTTTGAGGCCTTTACTTTCCCTACAGGATTTGAGCTCCATTGCGATTGCACTCATCACTCATTAGGCTCTTCACCCGTTATGGCAGTACTTGTTTGTGCTGCTGTGCTGTAGTTATGTGCTGAAGGAGAGGTAGTCGCGGATTCGTTCGTATCGGCGAATATTGGTGCTTTCCGCCCCCGGCTTCCACATCTGATATGGTTCTGGGACAGAAGGTCGGAAAATTTTTGTCGGATGGCAAGAATGTCGACGGCATAAAATGTCGAAGGGCTGAATGGGAGAGAGTAGAAAATGTCGAACGGAGAAAATGTCGAGAGTACCTTTCGAGGAACTGCTTGAGAGCATTCCTGAAGGAACAGAAGCGTGTTTCCGGGAGATGTTCATAGATGGGCAGCGCCCCAGAGGAGGTGGAAGCAATGTTCCCTCCAAAATCAGGGAATGGGAGGAGACGAGCTTCGCACCCACGTTGAGGGATGAACAAGTCAGGGAATAGTTTAGCTGAAACCATCCAATTAAATTCCATTTCTGGAGGTCATTACCAAGGAGCAGTCAACTGTTCAGCAGCGACTGATTGAGCTGGAAAGGGGAGAACCACCTCAAAACGAAAGAAATGCGATATAACTAGTAGGAATGTAAAATTACCGTGCTGATGGAGGCGTTACTTACTGATACCGATATTTTCCCGTATTTACTGGTAAATACTGGTAATTTGTCAGTTCTTTACCGGTAAGTTTACTGGTTATATAGCACAGCTAATTTTTTTGGGATTTGTTAAATCATCATCATTCTCTGTTCCTGCCAAAGGATCATCCTTGAAGCCGGGAACCCATTATCAAGAGACAGTCACAAACCATGTATGGTACAATAAGGAAATAAGGCAGGTACTCTGCACTCAAGGCTAAAGAGGAAAAAGAAATTGTACTTGAAAGAATTGAAAATTTAATGAGCTTTTTTGATTTTAAAATTCATATAATCCAGTTCTATTTAATTCACAATCACCTTCTGAACTACATATTTTTAAAACTCATCTAAATCAAATTAGAACCTGATGCTTTCAGCATCAGGTTCTTATTTGATTTAGTGTTTAGTAGATATAATTTGATTTAGATCAAAGTCTGATCCCAGCCAAACAAAAAATTATTCATAAAAATCTCTCTCCATGTTGACTTCTAAATAGGAACCTTACACGGATATGACCAAAATGAATTTTATTGATTACAGGGTGGAGACGTCAATCGGCTATTTTTAATATGGATGCGTAAAGTTGAGTAACTAATTTTTTTTATGTTCCCAGAAAAGTTTTTACTGATAGGGTTAGCAATTTGTAAACAAAACAAGTTGGATTGACACGAATCGGCCTCAGGATGTCGGAGATCTACGAGCTCATTGTGGAGAGGTACAAGGCTGGGTATCCAGCCTTGTACCTCTCCACAATGCCCAGTGCCCAGTGGACATCATGAAGGAATTGAAGAACCTGAAGGCCACCCGAGACATGGTCTACAAGACCATCAACCGTCATAAGAGGTATGGCAGTGGTCAGCCCAGGGGTGGGAAAAAGAGCACGTCCGCACGCCAGAGATGATCAAGAGCATCCGGAGCAAGATTGACTACAACCCCCACAGATCCTTCAGGAGGATGGCCAGGGAGGCCGGAATCGATCCCAAGACAGTGAGGAACATCGTGCATGAGGACCTGGGGATGAATTCCTACTCCATGTAAAAGCGGCAGCTCTTGACTGATGCCCAGAAGCAGAAGAGGCTGGATCGTTCCCGAAAGCTACTGAGCAGGCTGAAAAAAGGGGATCTCAGTAAGATCGTGTTCACTGACGTGAAGCTGTTCACCGTTGAGGCTGTCCAGAACCCCAGAAACAACAGGGTGGTGGCCAAGAACATCAAGGCTATCCCTGGAAATAGGAAATTCCACCTGAAGAGAAAGCACCCGGCCGGAATCATGGTCTGGGCCGGCATCAGCATGTCCGGGAAGACTTGTGTTCATTCCACCTGGCGTCAAGGCGACGGCCGATTGGTACCTTCAACATATCCTGCAGAACCCCATGAAGGACTGGGCCAAGAAAAAGTTCAAAAACAATGTCTGGATCTTCCAACAGGACGGAGCTCCAGCTCATACTGCAAACAAGACTCAAAACTGGCTGAAAAAGGAGTTTCCTGACTTCCTACCCAAGGAAATGTGGCCACCCTCAAGTCCGGACCTGAACCCCATGGACTACAGTGTTTGGTCCTACCTCGAGAGCAAAGTTGGCCGCATCAACCATGCCAATGTCGACGCCCTGAAGTCCAGAAAGAGTGGTACCATGGATTTCGTTTCAGACTTCATCAAAGCATTTCGTGGTCGTCTGGAGCGTGTCATTGAGGCCAGAGGCGGCCATTTCGAGTGAAAATTTGCAATGATGTAGCAGAAGGACCAATAAACCCATATTAAAAAATTCCAAGTTTTTTTTATTACTTTTATTACTTCTGGGTAAAGATCCGGATTTAGTAAATAGCCGATTAACGTCCCCACCCTGTATATGAAGGGCATCTGCAAGAAACAGCTTCCCAAGCTTCAGAATGAGAAAATTATGACCTTGCTCTGTTAATGAAGAAATGATGCATGTATTGAGCATTTTTTTTATTTGCAATCCTACAGGTTACTTATCTCCAAAGAAAGGTATAGGTGGATCTTGACAGTAGACCAATTTTTCTGCTTCTTTGAGATACTTTTGCAGATGAAATTATTGTCCTTTTAGCGTCAATAGTTGTGTATGGGATATCAAAGAGTTATGTAGTTAAAAGGGACTTAAAGTTGTCGGGTGCCTGGTGCCAAGCCTTTTTCTCTTATCCACATTGGTACTCTGAGAGCGTTTTGACCTCTGACTCATACTTTTATTGCATCTTGCTGAGCTTGTCAGATGGGTATGCGAAGACACACGTACCCGAGTGGCGCTTAAAAAAAGTCGAGATTTTCCCGTTTATTTCTGTTTCCAGATGAGGCAGAGACATACACATACACCATACCAAGTATCCCTCCTCTTGGCTCCATTAAAACCAAGAATTTGTAGCTACCCGAACACACAGCAGCTATTCCACTAAGGCACCTCTAAATTATTCATGTCACATATCCTTTAGGGGTCTTCCTTTGGCGTGGCATGCGGCACGTAATCTCGCTTTCCATATAGTGATGGACTTGCGGATCTCCTCCACAGTAATTTCATTCCAGGCCTGTTGAATGTTTCTCTGTAAGCAATGGATCTTGGATCACACGACTAACTAGCTCGACTTTTAGCACCAAGAAAGATGTCAATTTGAAGTCATTACAAGCTTGTGTAGTAGCTCTTCTGAACTGGGACATGAAACATTTTAGGTGTCATAGTCGAACTACCGCTGTGGGTGTACTCTGATAGTAAGTAATGTTTGCTTTTCACGGAGCTGAGAGGAGATATATATATATGTATCAATAATTCGATTTGTCTGCCTCATCGGAACATTGAGGAATGGACGCGAACATCTCAGCAAGGTTTTTATGCGCCACCTGGTCAAATTTTCAATGGATTTCAATGTTAGGGGATCATCTCACTTCCATCGTTGGAAGCCTGAACAAGGGAACTGCCTGAACAGCAAGGAAAATCCATCAGGATTTGAAAGATGTCAATCGCGAGGGTGTTTAGTCCATTGATATGTTTGCCAGGTGGATAAGAAATGCACATGGCTGGGAAGGAAACTGAGGATGACTCAATTTTTACATTCCAGGACTTCTGTGAAAAAATCTAAGATTACTACTAAGATTATTTACTAGGATCTTAGTGTCGATGGACTTCACAGTGAAAAATATGCAATCGAACACGATCTGGCTTTCAGAAAATGAGTCTCAACCTCAAGTTTTGAAACCGTGTTTTTAAAGTCAGATGACGTTCACCATCAGTTCCCAAGACGAGAACATGACAGATGCTGCTTCACCGTAACCCTCACGAGCAAAACCTGAGGACGTCCTTCGTAGACAGCAGGGCGTGTTCTCTCTTCTTCACCACCCTCCCAACTCTCCTGACTTGACTAAATGCGACTTCTGGATTTTTCCTGAGCAATTGCCGATTACCGTTTTCAAGGATTAAGTATGAGCAGAGCTGTCCAATATTCCTGTATTGGACTACCATCACCTTTATAAGAATAGTGCTACTTCTTCCCGCTTTCACTGAGGAAAAGCAAATTCTACAGAGCAGCAACAAGAGTCATTATATATGGATTTTAGGAATTCCCTAATGAGAGCAAAAGAAATCTCGATTCTATCACTTTTGCTAATTTAGCAAACAAATTATAATTTTCACCATCGTGCAGAAACTGCCAGTGTTAAGTTCTACGGTTCACTTCTTGAACCACATTTCAAATCATTTCACGTCATTATATTTCGCAAGCCTTATTATCGCCTATCTCGTAATTTCACTAACATTGCTTTCGATATCATATCTCAGGCACTCACTTCATTACCTCCACGGGTTTTCACATCGATATAGCATTTTATGCAATTTGGCAATACATTTCACTGAACGACCTTAAATTTTTAGCGCGGTAGGATGGAAAAATGTTCTCATTGGTGGCACAGCTAGCCACAGGAGGTTATGGACTGATTTATTTTCCTATTAATAGGGAATTATTTGCATGCAAGAAATTGTCTGAGATATCCTTATAAGTATTTTAAATTCATTTGCTATATTTGTTTTATCAAAATTATTTTCCTTATGGAGTTATAAACGAACGAGTATACGGATCAGAAGTAACTACCAAATACTCAATGAGCAGGATTCATCATTACGAACACCTGATGAGTCTCGAATGATATACGTTGAGAACAATTACACAGAATTGAAAGAAAATTACACAACAAGCTTTTGTCATAATTTGGCGAGGGTTTCCCGAAGAGAAAATAGAATCTTTCATATTTTTATCATATATTATCCGATACCACTGTCCAAAGGGGAAAAATGAGGCTGCAGCGGTGCATTGACGAAAAGGGGAAATGCGTTCATGGAATGAAATCGCACGTTCCCGACTCTTTTGGGCTTCTTGAAATAAAACCATGGTAGCAGAACTTTTTTTATTTATCATCCCTTGTAATGGCTTTCCACGTCTGGCATTGCCAATAGTTTAACAGCTTGGGTCAATATAAATTTAAAAAAGCAAAATAAAGCTTATTTTCTTTCGAATGATATATAATTTTGGGGGGATTGCTTCGGAGAAATAGCCGCTAATGGCTTTTAAAAAGTGAAAATTTATTGACAATGGGCTTTTACTCCAAGTTCCTTTTCCTCAACCTCGAATTTATCACTCACACGCTCACAGCCCCTTTTAATGACCCATAAATGGTTCTCATGTTACTCGCCTCATGATCGCATGATCTTTCATCAAGCAATCCGTATCATAGAGGGGCGCGTGGGAAAAGCAGGAGAAATAGGCGACAGCAGCAGCGCGACATTGGAAAGAACTCAGGAAAATTTTTCGTCACTTCAGCGGCAATTTCCCGCACTTTGCCTTTCAGCCCTTCATATATCCTGAATAAATCACCTTTACAGTGTTAGTATAAGGTTTCTTCCCAAGTTCAGATTATGCAAACTATGCACCATAAAGCTGTTGTATTTAGTGAGAACATTAATGGGACCATGGGAAAAGGGGAATATAGAGTAATCGGATAAAGGTACCAGGATTTGCACAATAGCTGTATTTGTTTCATGTGACCTCTATTCATGCACAAGATTGCTTGGATTCGGGATATCCCTGCATTGCTTATATCTTAGCATGAAATGGAAGACATGGAAAAATGCTCCAGAGATTTTCGTGCCTTTGCAATTATGTGATCGTCATTGTCTCTGTCCTAGGATAACTCACTCTTTCAGGCAAAAAAGGGAATAAAGCAGGATAGTATGCATTTTTCTTGCGAAAAAACTGCTGGAAACCATGAAAATGTGACAGGTAAACTAGTTTACCAGTAATATTACCCTTAAGCAACACTGGGGTAATTACCGGTTATCCAGTGGCGTTACAGTAATGTTATCGCCACTCAACCCTAATTACCCGTGATGGAAAACTTTAGATGACAGAAGGGTATGCTTTGAGACCTTTGCTCGAATTATTGAGATAATGCATAATCATATTTGAAGCAATTAGACAATTGGACATTTGTCTTGGACCAATTTCTTGATGAAATCGATCGATTCAATAAGAGTGATTTTCCTCTTTTTTCCTTTCCACGACTTTGCCTTTCACTTTTTTTTTACTACTTTTTTTTGCTCGATCACAAACGTCGAACGTTCGACGTTTGAAAAAAGAGAATTCGACATTATGCCATTCGAGTGGATACTCCGGAGTTACCGATTTTCAGCCATTCTCGCGAAAGGGAGAGATGACTCGCGCATTGTGATATGGTGTCTGAGTATGTTGCAGTCGTGGATTCAGTAATAGTCAAATATTGCTTCTTTTCTCGCCAGGATTCTACATTTAAGTTGCGATGAACTATTTTCGGTTGTTTTCATGCTCTGAATCAAATCATTGTATCCAATTGGGATATAATGTTTTCTCGGTATTTCTCAGCTGGGAAAATAAATCGATAAAGCGATTTCAGCCTTAGCGTGAAATTGTGGAACTTCTCTCGCAAGACGCAGCAGGAGCGGAATTGGGTTTTGAAGGGTTTTCCTCGTGAGGCAGGAGCCTCTACCTTGTGGGACGCTAAAAACCGTTTATCGAACTGCAAACGGCAGAAAGAACTGGAGCGTGTGAAAACTTCGTGCTTAAGAGAGACTTTGAGCAAAAGAATCGCAAATTGCATACCTAATTTTCGAAGTTACTCCTATAATATTGGTACCAGAAATCTCAAATTTCACGTGGACACTCAGAAATCAATCAATAAGTAGGGGACCGGTTTCACTGGGGGTTTCACCGGGGACAATAGTAAGGGACCGGTTTCGATTAATTAAATTTTTTATGACTGAATTAGGAAGCTAAGCGGCAACTACCATGAACATTTTGAATAACGTCACAGAAATGGTTCGTTTTTGCTCCAAAATCGATGTATCTGTTTTATCAAGATGTTTTATGAATTCGAATAAATTTGATTTATTTTCTGTGGCTTGGGGAATTCCAGATGTATTACGCTCTTCGAGAGTATCTCAGGAGCCGCTAGTGCTTTATTTAAACATATTCGGGGCATCTTTGGGCTACAAACTTCTCAAGGGAACCATTGATTTTCACTTTCTTCAAAGAATGTCAATTTGTATTTTCTTTGGTCATTGTCGCAGATTCGTTAATATCGGCAAATATTGTTACTTTTCTGCGAGGATCTTACATATAAGAGTGCATTTTCGGTTGTTTTTATTGAAAAAATAAATCCGCTTATTGCATTGGTGGAGCAAGTTAAAGTCGTAAGGACATTGCCTAGTCTGTACGACTACGCAATGTTACTTTTCCAGCCATGAATCCGCATACGGGCGATATCCGCATATCCCAAAGTTACTGATGTAACTCCAGACTCAAAATTAAATCATGTATGATGATATCAAATACGGTTTGTTATGGAAATTCTATTTCAAAAGTGTCTTTTAGAGCATTAGTGCCTGTATCTATTCCCAATGAAAATGTTCTTATTTCTCAAATGGGTTTTCCCTTTTCTCCAAAAAGGAAGTCCATGTCGTGTTACTATATCAGTAACACGACATGGACTTCCTTTTTGGAGAAAAAAAATACAGTTCAGACAACAAGTTCAAGTTTTCTTTCTGCTGCTTCCCTTCAAATTTTTGTCTGACTTGGCTTGACCTGAAGCTTCCATATTTTCAGAAAAGCAGGCCACCACCTTTCCTCATGCTAATTGAGGAAGTCTAAATTTTTTTTTGCTCAAAGGTGAATTGGCTGGGAAAATTTTCCATCCTTACTGACGTAACATTCAAAAAGCGAGGTTCACCTAGCACGGGATAAATTCATTCAAATAGAATGGTGCACCTGCACTGAAAAATCATTTAACTTTAGGTGATCAATGCTTAATGTACCTTACTTGGTCCAAATTTTACACCAATATTGTGCAGGAAACGTAAACTGGTAATCACTTGCTTGCCAATTTGTCCCAACTGCTTCGTTTGCCCATGTGACATAACAGTGTTCACTTTAAGCTGTATTGAAAAAGAAAAAAATTATTGGTTATTATAATAATGTGTTATTTTAATGGAACGCGATGCATTTTCGGCATTTTGTTAAGCCGAAAAAAAATTATTTACCCGCTACGATTCAGCAATTGAGCTTTTAATTGACTAAACATTGATTAAGTGCTCCACTATTCAAATGCCTTTGGCACGCATCGAAGTACTATAGGTTAACCAAAGAAAGGACACTCACGTGAAACAACTTCGTTAAGCATTGCTTATATGTTAATTAAAAATACGCATTAGTCTTCAATCCTTTAACATTGATTCAATGTTGATTCGATGAAAAGAGCAAAAACGTAGTCCGGTCAACGTTACATCAACAGATGTCAGGCGGGACATGCGAACAAACAAGATTTCCTGACCGAAACCGAAACATGATGGTAAGATTCTGAATCACCTGGTTCCAGCAGTAAACCACGTTCTATCTGGGAACAATCCATAGTAGTCTACACCATCATCGAAACTAAGAATATACTGCGTGATTATTGGTACCTGAGATGGTTTTAGTTGATTTTGAATGACAGTAAATAAATTTTGCCATTGAGATAAGACTTCCACAAAGATATATTTACTTTCAATTAGTTATCATTTATTTGTTGATATCAATTAGGAATCAGCAGAGATCAACAAAAAGCTTTCCATATTTCGCCTTCTTCACCCTTGAAACTGAAAAATTTCCTTGACATGACGTGGCTGGGAGCAAATTCAAGGCGGTGAAAATGATGCAAAATTAAGAACTTTTTTAGGGTTGCAACCGGTCTGAAGAATCTGAGACCACATAGCCCCCTCACTTTCGGATGTGCTCATGAGCACATGCGAAACGAAATACTTATGATTATTCCAACTAGCATTACATCCAATTACTTGGATTGAATAGGATAATAAGAAAAACTTATGTAATTTATAACTGGAACCAGCAATAGGTCTTCAAAACTCTCAATACTTAAAATACCATGTTTTCTTCAGCAAAGCTTCAAAACAGTCATACCTCTTCAGATTTTCACAATACTTGTTTATTCTCTTAGAGTAACAGGTGAGAGTTTCTGCACCCATTCCAGTAAAATACATCTCAGCCGGCAAGGAAGACCAGCTAAAACCTGCTATTACCAAATAGTTCCACCTTATTCCAGTTCCAACACATACTGGATCCAGCCTGAATTTTTGTCTAGGGCGACCTTTGTGATACATTTGGTGGAGCATGAAAGCATGGGTGGAGCATGGAGCATTCGTGGTTTCCTTCTAATGATTGAAAAATGTCGCTTCTCTTGCCATAAATTAACATCTGAGTTGCAAGAATCGATTATCATCGCTATCATCATAGGAAAAATTTTCTCGCCCATTGCACATTGATTTAGCGTGAAGCATGCACGAATTCGTTTACGTTCATCCGAAAATTGTAGCTATATATACAACGATCTGAGCTGCAGGAACATTTCCAAAGCAAAACGAAAAAAAAAGAATAAGGTGAGCGTATGGCTGTGCACAGGCTCTCAAACCTCACAGAAAACTACTCCAGCCTGCCTTTCCTGGAGAAAATATCAGATTATAAATTTTGTTCAAGCGTTGGAAGCAGCGGAGAAAAACAGCGGTAAAGAATGGGAAAGCATTCCTCCCATTTTCAGATATGCGTTTGCTGGAGATGTGCTGTTAAATGCCATAAATGGACAGGGATAGGCAACAAGCAAACGACTAATGGATACACATAGGCTGGACAAGCCTAAGTGTGGTCTATATCATTTTAAGGAGACCATTGATACGTTTCACAGTGCTGGCAAATACGCATATTTGGACAAGAATGGGATTTAATGTTTTCTCAATCTACTGACCGCAATTTGGCTTCGGACGATGGTCATGAAATGTAATTCTGCCCACCAGTCAAATGTGCCCATCGATACAACTAGATTGAACCCAGATGGCTCTTCGTTTCTAGCTGAGAGCTTCAAAATTATTACCGGATGTTTTCATTTTGACAGATGATCACTCATTAAATCAGATTAGTTGGATTTCAAATGGACTTTAATTCGTCTAGAAAATAAAATTCATCATGCATACAAGTACAGAAAATGGAGGTACGCTGCTTGAAAATACATTTGGTAAGAGTAGATTCCATTTTCACAATGAGAAATTGAATTTGGTTGGGCATGACTACAAATTCGTTTCATCACATTCTTGAGATTTTTCTATAGGAATTTTTTTGGCATGGATGCTGGAATTGGGCCCCCGCCTCCAGGAGGGTCGGAACCTCCTCTTGGTCATGCTCGGGGTGCTACCCGTTTAACCAGCAATCCCGCCTTTTTTTCCATTTGACTCGTAGGTTTGGGAAACGTCTTCCACCGATGTCATTCTATATTGAAAATGAGTGTCTCCTTCTTCCATTTCAGCCAATGGTTCCCATGTAGAGTTGAATTGTTCAACGTTTCCTTGTTGGACACACGATACTTGGAAGTCAAGTCGTATCCTGGAACGCAGCCTTTCCTGAAATATAACTAGTTTGGGGGGTCATGAGATGCACGTTTCAAATGGTTCACATAAGTCTTATAAATAGTTGATTTGGCAAGTGTCAAAATGAAATCTGTCAAAGATCGCATTTGGCAAATATAAAATTTACCATTGGGAAAATTGTGAAATAAAAACAGTTTCATATCAAGGACTAGTTCTTGGTTGACTTTAGAGACGAGCTTACTGAGATAATTTCCAAGAGGATCCAAAGAGGGACAAAATATAAACATATGAATCAAAGTCCCTGTCTGGGCACAGAAGGGACATGATGGTATTTCGGTATGCATCTTATTGGATAACGATGGTGAGGATAAACTATTATGTAATAAACGCCAGCTGATATCTCCATCAGACTTTGATGATGGATTTCTATATGGTCCTTTCCACGTCGGAGAGAAGGAAGTGCATCCTCTAATTAGAGTTCCAAGGTGGTGTACGGGAAAGGAAACTTTGAAATTTGAGAACACATGAGGTAAGGGCTCATGCACAGAGGTACGGGAAAGAACATGGACATTTTTCTTTTTCTCATCATACGCGATGGTAGAGGAGCAGAGCTCCTTTAGAAAAAATAATAGAGGAGGAGGGAGAAAAATCATGAATAAGCGAATGGAGTTGCACCTTATTTTTAATTTTATTCATGTCTAGGGATATTTGTCTATGCGTTGTTCGGCTTACTTTTTCCAGTTCAGTTGATCCTAGATCTAACCAGGTCTGTCCTCTTATGAGGTCATGCAAAGAATGAAGAGGCGTCTGTTTCCATGCCGGAGAGATATCCTCAGGTTTGAAAAGAAAAGATTTTGGCATAGTGGTATGTGATTTTCTCATTCGGTTTGAAGGAAACCGAATGAGAAAAGGACAGAAAAACTCCTTGGAAGGGATATTCAAAATCTAACTAGTTCAGAATAATAATGTGGAGTACAGTCCTCTGAGGTGGAAATACCGTGTGAAAGAATAAAGAATCCATGACCAATGATGGGTAGGTCGCATGCCAGACTAGCAAAGTAGAGGAAGGTTATGAACCCCTCACAATTAGCTCGTTTGAATTCATGAGAAACCTCTTAATATGGCACAGACGGAAGGAGTTTAGCCTTGCTTCCAAAGATATCAAACCTTGACCTCCCTTGATCAGGGGTAAATGGGATGAAGCCAGACAGACGGTGTTGCGAAATTTATATTCAAATTTTTAAAGGAATCCAGGGGGAGGCTCAAGGCATGCCAACATATGCCACAACTTCGTAGCAACCAGTTGATTTAAAATTAACGTTCGGCCTCGGTAAGACATGAACTTGAATCTGAACTTCCATTTAGAACTCAAGTTTTGTTTCTGCTTCTTCCCAATTCTTCAGTTCATAGGTGCAACTCCAAGGTGCAACCCTAATAGCTTTAGGCCATCATGAAAACGAGCCGGGAGAGTCTTCTCTAGTCCGCCACGAACCGCACCAAAGACCACGGGCTTTTCTAATATTTAGGCAAGCATTGGAAGCTGCAGCATACACTTCAGATTAGTTGACTTCAACCTTGCAGTGAATTACTGGAACTTTGTGCTTATTGGTGTTAGAGGGCTTCTTATCCCGGCTTCATTTTGAAATAAAGTTGACAGACAGGGACACCGATGGAAAATTTGTTCAGTACTAAAGGCCATGGAGGCTGCTATATGAATGAGAGTCTGCATGCACCCCGCCTTCATTTCTGCAAAAGTTTCCGGCCTTCCCATCATTGTGCAGTGGCAGTCTTGTGTAGCTGCATTTGTAACCGAGCTGTGAATTTAAGCTCTTCCGGTACATGAGTACATTTCGCATGCGTGACGTGATTCTTCTGCTGTTCAATTAAGCGAATGGGAATTATTTGCTCTCGGTCATTATTATCGAAATATATTTAATCAACCGCCAATTAATAATGAACTTGTCAGGAAATATTTTCAGCCCGTAAAAATATTGACTCAGTTACCAGATCGCAATGAATCTTCACCAAATTGGCGTCAGTCAATTTTTTAAATAAAAAATAGGAATTTGGTATTCCTATTTCTGATTTCACTAAATATGATTGCACCATCACAGGTGCTTCTATCACCAAATTTTGCATTGTCCCCCACCAAATAAAAAATGCTCTCATCAAACTTGATACTTTCAGCATTTACAACCCTATCCAGGAAATTATTGTTCATTATTTCCGGTTCGGAAATAATGAGCAAGATAGCAAGATGAGATTGTAAGATTATATGCTTTGGCGGACCTTCGAACTTGTGAAACTAGTCTCCTTGCGCTTGTGTAAATGGGTGGGAGTTGTGTACAGCGCTGACTTCCAGTTTCTGTGTGCTTTTGCATTTGAGGTGCCATGGTAACTAGAGGATTTCAGGACATTGAAACAAGGAGTCACCTTCATTACCTACAGTTGGCTGGCAGCTGGCGTTGCCGTCCAACGCCACAAGGGAAGAGGTCCGGAAAAGTGCATAAGAGTCATATGAATCAGAAAACCTGGAGAACAATACTCTCCCTCTCAGTTGTGCGAGCTCAAATTTTGAATGCACATGCCCTGTTTGGATCAAGACTGGCAAACATTCGCTCATAATGCTCATTCACAGCCGGGACAGTTTGTTCTGCCATGCAAGCCCGCTAAAATAAAAATTCATATCTTTTGCCACATGGAATGTGACAATGATTTGGTGCTAAGTCAATAAAATTTGGTGGTCGTTTCATGGTATCTGGTGAAAATACTGAGAGAATTTGGTGTAAGATTCATTTGGTCTGGTAATGAAATCATTTGGTGATGTAAATTCCTTGAACTGATGAATGAGTAAAACCTGATGATCATTCGTGATTGTCAATATTATTTGGTGATGAATTAAATACTAGCCATTATTATCACGCATACTCGCATCATTCCGGATGTACTCGTATGTATGACTCGGACTTGATTATTTGATATTTGAAAGCATTTCTTGCAATTGTAGTTCGTAAATGTATCCGTGTTTTTCTTCCGGAGGCTAATCTTTCTAGAAAATTTCATCAGTTAATGGAACTGTAGAAAATAAAGGAGGAAAATAAAGGCTTTATTTTCCTCCCGTGGGGAATGGAGAACATGCGAATTTCCTTTTGAGGAGACATGCACGCGGAGTCGACTATGCCTGAAAGGGTCTTGAGGACGAAGAGATTCCTTGGTTCTTGCTCTTAACTTTCCCCATCCAGACAGCCTGTATGAGATAAAGGGGTAAGAATAATTGAATGACCTTGAACCTCTTGAGTAGGTGAAAGGGAAGCCCATCTTTACTCATTTTCGCGTCCATTTTTTATTCTATCTTCTTCTCGTCCTTTGATCTTTTGATCTTTTGATCCATTTGATCTTGAAAGGAACTAATCACGGTATCCCGTCGTGATCCTGTGATTACATTTCATGTTGGATTCACCATCTCCGTTCCATATACATATAACCTGTCGTAGACGCAGTTCTCCGAAACAGCTCCCTGGGGAGAACCTTTCGAATATATTTCAGCTTCAGGAATATATTTCCAAAATGCATAGCGAGCAGGCGTCACTTCCAGAATGTATTGGGAATCCAGGGAAGACATGCATGATCACGAATGCACGAAATTGCTAATTTTATAGAATTTATATTTAGCGACTGGATTATTTATTTTGGAAGATATGCATGGAAGTGGAATTCAAGTGCTTCTATAGGCTGTGGGCATGGTTGATGTAACACGGATGTTTATATACGAGGTATTCCTGCGTATTTTCGGAAGAACTCGGCAGGAGTACGAGAAACATGATCAGGGGACAACCCCTGATCATCCCTGCATGCAGAAGACAGTGAAGTTTTTCTTCACATCCAGATGGCGTTGGCGCTTCGTGGAAAACTTTTCTAGCTACGCCGCTGTTCTCTACAAGCCTGTGGTACCGCACAATTGAGTAGTGCATTCGGGAAGAAGCCAAAACCCAAACGGTTGATTCAGCGATTGTATGAACACGTTAGACAAATGGGTTTTATGGTGGATTTTCTAGGAACAGGTTGACACGGAGTGATGGATTGAGCAATAAAAGGAAAGTAAGTACTTCAGTCGTTTATCAAGAGTCTATGGTCTCCGTAGCCGTTGTACTGTAGAACCTTGGATACTTCGTGAATACTCCGCACGAGGTGATTAGTGTCCCAATTCGCTTGCTAAGTACACGCTGTTCGTGACCGATTCTAACAGTAAGAATTATAACGTTAGCAGGGAATTCCTTGAAGCTTTCTGCATAGGTTCAGGCACTTCAGGAAGTCGTGAAAGAACGGTTCGTTTCATTATCGGAAAATCTGAAAATGCGGACGAATGCATACGTCCGCATTTTCCGCTCATTTGCATGCGTTTCGGGAAATATCTTCCATCCACTATACGGATTGAGTGTTCCCTTCAGAATTTGCAAAGTTGGTTATTTTGCTCCCACTAGGAAGGGGAAAGATGCACAAACCCCATCTATAAAATAAAAATAAAAAACATTTAAGATCGTTTGCATGTTGAGGAGGAAGCCCTCTTGAGATGTGTATTTCGGTTGCGAAGTTATCAAGTGCATATATCAGGTAACCACAAAAGTTTTTGCCGTTTATGTGTCATATTATATGATCCTTATTAAGTTAAAATATAGTGATGGTAGTAGGCGTAACTGCCTTCTTAAAACAACACATAGCTTAAACATTTGTTATATCTTATTTGCGTGTTAATATCATCTAATTTAGTAAAGCCAAGAAAATATTTAAATGGAGTCGTCGTCGAAGCTCATCAGATGTTTATGAGTTTAAACTTGGTAACACTGCTGCAGAAGCCACTAGAAGAATATGTTTAGCATTTGGAGAGGATGCTGTAAAGGAACGCTCAGCAAGAAATTGGTTCCAAAAATTCAGAATCGGGGATGAATCGCTTGAAGATGCACCACGTAGCGGCCGTCCTGTGACCATCGACAATGAAGCCTTGAGATCTGCCATTGAAGAGGATAGCAGTCGAACATGCCAAGAACTTGCTTTGATGTTCAATGTTAATGATGAAACCATCAGAAGGCATCTGCACAAAATTGGCAAGACATACAAGTTGAGCAAATGGGTCCCACACGAATTGTCTGATGCCAATAAACAACAACGTGTGTCAGCTTGCTTTGCCTTGCTCTCCCGCCACAATAAAGAGCCATTTCTTGATCGCTTGCTGACATGTGATGAAAAGTGGGTCCAATAGAAGAATCCTACAAGGAAACGACATTGGCTGTCCACCACGGACCCTGCTCCACAAACTTCAAGGCCACCACTTCATCAACGTAAGGTGCTCCTTTGTGTATGGTGGACAGCTCGTGGAATTGTCCATTTTGAGCTGCTGCAGCGTGGCCAAACCATCACTGGTGAACTCTATTCACAGCAGCTTGAACGTGTTCATCAGGCATTGCAAAAGAAAGAAGCAGCACTTGTTAATCGAAAAGGAGTACTGTTCCTTCAAGATAACGCCCGTCCACATACTGCTAAAGTTACCAGAGACACGATCAAGCGTCTTGTATGGGAGACTTTGTGTCATCCACCATATTCGCCTGATATCTCTCCCACTGATTATCACTTGTTCCTGGCCCTTGACAATCATCTGCGTGGACAGGAGTTTAAAAACGACATGGAGGTGCAGGACGCTATAAAGGCTTTCTTCTCTTCCAAAAACAGGGACTTCTATAAGAAGGGTATTTATAAGCTTGTTTCAAGATGGGAAAAGGTGATTGAATCAAATGGAAACTATTTCGCTGAATAAAATTGGTTTTTAATACGAATTTTGATCTTTTTTTAACGAATATTAAAAACGGCAAAAACTTTTGTGGTTACCTGATATAAAAAAAGACCGTATAAATTTCCTTGGGAATTCTCTAATCGCTGTTGAGATTGGTGTGATGGCGATGGTACCATTAATCGCGTTGAAATGATTCCAAATTTGTTCTCCCAATTATGAATCCTGAGTCTAAGGAAGTAACTCTTATAATAATTCTTATAAGTAAGGAAGTAATAATTCTTTGTGTGAATACCGAAACATTCTTCCACGGCAGCGCACAACTTTGGGCCGTTGTGGGGGAGCCAGACGCAGCCTCCACAATTGAAAGAAACCCCGCTTCTTTGCCCTCACCCTATTGAGTGAAGCCGTAATTTGAACCACGGCTCCTCCACGATTAACAGGATTCGCCGTAGACTGCTTAACTTGTTTAACCAAATGTTTTTAGAAATTTGAGGGTCTTACGAGTCCCTTACGCTCTCTGTGGGAAAAGATCAAGTACGGCATGAAACCCACATAACCAAAAAGCTTGGCCCAACAATGGCACCTGCATGGCAAGCTCGGCAGATTGTCGGCATTGGCAGGCATGTTTGGCCCATCCCTGGTTCTAGCCTAGCTAGAACCAGGAATGGGTCAAACCAGGAATAGGTTGGCTTCCCATTATCGGCGTAAAATTGGCAATCGACACAGGCCCATTCATGGGATTAGTCTGGTTTCACATCATTGGCGCATCATTGGCAAAAGACACGGGCCTAATTAAGGCTCCAGGTTGGCTTGCAATTAAATTCGACCTGTATCGGCTGCACGCAAAATTGTTTCGCCTATATTGCCAATTTTGGTGAAGCGTTGTTTCCCTAATATTGCCCTGCCATCATTGATTCCATATCAAACGGATGACACGATCCAATGTGCCTCAATCGCACTTGAAATTCTTCGAGAATTGAAGTTCTCATCTAGACCAATAGATGGCAGCATGGTACTCTCTTTCCTGACAGTACCCTTCCACCCTTCTCTAGATTCGTTCTTCACAGAAGTACATAGTACCTCCTTATATATTGTCATGTCAATACTTTGTCATGTCTCTTAAAGGCAATCAGTCGAAGCTGTCATTTCTTCGTTTATGATCGCTATAAATGAGATAAATTCATGGAGTTTAGGAATTTATCATACTGCCTATAAGAACCCCTGCTTCTATTATTATATTTTCATCATTCTGGAGACCCAGAACTTTGAAACGATGTTTTAGTAACTGCGAACTCTAACCATCGTCTCTCGTCCAGATAATAATAGGACGGGATGAATGGTGTGAGTTCGAGTTTGCTACTTAGAACAAAAGAATGGGGCATTACCACTGGAGTACCGATGTTGGTGCTCATGAGTGATGTGCTCAGCTCAGCTCAGCTCAATTACTATAACAAGTACATTGAGTACCATTAATAAAGAAAGGAATTGGGCAATATCGGGAACATGCGGGGAAAAAAAATTATATTGAAATTTAAATTTAAAAATTTATATTTCCTTATCAGCCAAGAAAGTCCCAATCACGTTGCCAATATTGGGCCATTCTTGCCCCGATTCACTGGCCATCCATCGGTCGATGAGAAGTTATGGATTTGGCCGGTCGTTGGCGACCAAGGGTGGTTGAAGCACTTTGCCTTGCTTGGCCCAATGAAGATTTACTATCTGAGAATGTACGGGGTTCTTATATTAATGAGTCCGATCCCACTGAAATAGCGGCTACATAGGTGCCATTTTGCATCAATTGTGGGAAGCTTTTGCAATACCGACTTCATAGCCACCATCGCACTTATTCTGAGGGAAGCATTTCGTTCCAATAACTTAGAATACATGTCTCATCCTGAGTTATGAAAAATGTTGGCTGCCGCACTAGCACCTACATGGGCAAGCCACTGCGATGTGGGCCCACGTCCGCACTTGCAGCCAATGTTGGCCCAACGTTGTGTGCTGCCAGAGTCGTTGTCATCTTGACAAAATCTTGCTTTTCATCTTGCTAAGGTTTTTATTTTATGAAGTAAACATTGTGACTAGTGGACGTCACTCGTAAAAAACTGCCTCATTAAGTTGATTACAACCGATTCGGTTTAAGGCACGACAATTGGAAGACCCTCAACACCCTGAACTCTTGAAAATGAGGACCAACGGTGCGGCCTGCCAGAAGTCCAGACCCCGTGAGACTGTTCGTTATGGGAATGAACCAAAGAGAGAGTACACGGAAGAAATCCACGGGATTTAGAAGAACTGGAAGAAAATACGAGTTCTGACAAAGTTTCAGGACAGTTTTTTTTGAGTCTGTCAATATCAAAAAAATGATTTTCTTTCCATGGACTGATGGGCAGTGTTGCGTCAGTCCTCATCTAACTAGCATCTTGAATGAGAGTTTGGCTGTCAATGTAGCAACTCAGTGTGTCTGTCCCAGAGTGAAGCGATGCTTCATCACATTTTGTCTCTAACCGGTCAATACAGCTGCAGTAATCATAAAATATTGCTGAAGTGTCTTGAAAAGTTCCTTGTTATGCTCCAAGAATTTTCAATGGCCTTCAAGGCATTTAACATGTAGTGAAGACACTCCGATCCACCTGAACCAATCACTATTTTCAATCTCATTTCTACTGGCTGAAAGCATTGAAAACTATTCAAGATTTCATTAATACTTTAATTCCAAATTGCCACAATATCGCATTATTAGAAAGGAAATAAAAGCATAAGAACCCATCTACTCTTCATCTACTTCATCCAGATGCACAATTACACCCCAGAAGTCTGTGAAGAATGTTGTACGTAAAGGGAAAGTGGTATAAGTGGTAAGGGATAAGGGATAAACCCAAGTAACACAATATGTTGATGAAACGTTTCCGAAATGTTGCCTTGAAGGTGAAAA
The DNA here is from genome assembly GCA_905338385.1 of Darwinula stevensoni. Lineage (NCBI taxonomy): Eukaryota > Metazoa > Arthropoda > Ostracoda > Podocopida > Darwinulidae > Darwinula > Darwinula stevensoni. Next base: position 1,287 of record CAJPEV010001357.1, on the reverse strand, counting down.
TATTGAAACTTTTTCTTCGAAAAATGAAAAATACGACAGATCATATTTAGCGAGAAGCACGCACATGCTGGGGAACACCGAAAAGGAGGAAATGCCTTTTAAGGGCATATTATCTCATTTTGAAACTAATGCATTTCGAATCAAGCCAGCTGAGACTGGCGCTCTGAAATTCGCGATAGCGCAAGGTCTTGCCTGGATTCTCAACGCCCAGTGGATTCGACCCGCACACAGTAGGCTCCTCATATTCACAGCCCACTTGTTCTTCGCGCGCCTTTCTCATTATGGCGAGAGCATGAGCGTAGAGCGTGGCGTAGAAGTGGATCTTACANTTTCCGTAATACCAATATAGGCCCAGATTAAGTGCCCGTGAAGCAACGTTTTTAATCAACATTGCAGCAACATAAATCCTGAAACGTATCTGCAACGTATATGTAATGAATAAGTAGCGATTTGCAACGTAATTGCAATGTTCCTTCGCAACATTTGAGCAACGTTGACGTTTTGGACATTTACACATAGATGCAACATTGTTCATCAACATTTCCTAAACGTTGCGGGAATATCTTGTGTTACTTGGGAAAACAACCGAGGGAAGGAGAGTTTCTGAAGAGATAATCATGTGAAACACGGTCAAAGGCCTTTTCTTGATCCACAGAAATAATGCCTTAGGGGCATTTATTGTTGGAGTACCAGATTACATCTCGAATGAGGCGGAGATTATTGTGAATCGTGCGACTAATGATACAGTACGTTTGGTCAGGGTGGGTGATGGTGGTCATGATTCGTTTCAATCAAGTGGTTAGAACTTTTGTAAGTGCCCTTCTCCCTTTCCCTGGAATAGTCCTGTACTGGAATGTCTAGTACTTTGCCATGTCTCACATTGTCTCGTTATAGGAATCAATGAATACGGACACTTCATCACCTATTATCCTCATTTTCTAGACAGATTAATGGGGTCAAGATAAAAAAGCTCATATTCCCCCCAAAAAACTCTTTTCCAAGAATTCGTCGAATTCATCCTACAGGACAATAAAAACGATGGTAGAGAGTCTGCTATCTCAATACTTCATGTCCTCATTCCGGGTACTAGGTAAGGAAACGAAGGATTGATCTTGTGGACACTCCATAGAACATTGCTGTCGGACCTTTTCCTGTATTGTGCAATTTAGCACATCGCCTCCAAAAATGTACTGTCTCCTGCCTGTACATGATCCCAAGTAACACAGTATGTTGATGAAACGTTTCCGAAATGTTGACTATGTTGCTCTATGTTGCAAGTTGATCTAC
>CAJPEV010001356.1:26957-68376 GCA_905338385.1 Darwinula stevensoni | reverse complement strand
TCCCTGCGGCCTCTTTGAACGATTTAGGTCATTTCTTCCATTCTGGGTCGAATTTCTCTTCTCACAGGCCAAGAATGCAGGATTTTTTGTGCCTATCCCATAGAGGAATGTTTCACAGATCCAATGACACCAAGATTGTTTACTGTCTCCAATGGGATAGAGAATGCGAGGCTTTAATTACCAATTTGCATGAAAACTTGAATGCTCTCGCGCAGCTCTTCCCTCTTTGACTTCCCTCTCGCTTTGCACAGACTTGTGTGTGCTCGCGATTGTGTGTGTTTGTGTGAGTGAAAAGAGGAAGGGGACCGACGCGACTTCAACTTGCGCCTATCGCTTTTGATTTTTTTTCCCTGTACCTCTGACGGTTTTTTTTCCATTAAATGCTCCGCTTTCACTTCCCTCTCTTGAGAGGTTCCCGGAGAGAACATCGTGAAGAAAACATCGCGAGGAAAAAACATCGCGGAAGAAACATCGCAAGGCGATAACATCGCAAGGCGATAACATCGCACAGTAAAAACATCGCACAGTAAAAACATCGTTCGGTGATAACATCGCGTGGGGCCCTCTTGGCTTCAAAGTCTGTGAGCAAAACGTGGAGCTTTACTTCAGTTGGTTATTTGCTCTCGTTGGGAGCTGACGTGTTTCATCTCGTTTTTTCATTCATGTGGATATCACGAAAGTAAATTTTAATTTAAGGTTAGGTAAATTAATTTACTTTGGGCTACTGTTACCTGTAAACAAGGTGTAAGCTTAGGCCTACTCGGGCCGGAGGTTACCCGGGGTAGCAGTAGCATAGTTATTGCTCGTTGAAAACTTTGCCCAATACAGCACCACAGCACCCTATTAAGTAAATGGGTTTTTTGTTTATTTTTTATTTTAGATATCACTCACTGTATGTCGCTAATAGGGGAAGCAAATCCTCACTCACCACAGACTGGCCAAGCAGGCCTAAACTTACACCTTGTTTACAGGTAACAGTTGCCAAAACTAAATTAAATTACTGACCTTAAATTAAAACTCACATTCGTGAAAAGCACGTGACTGAAAAATTGAGAAGAAAGACGTTTGCTCCCAACGAGAGCAAAGAAGCAACTGAAGTAAAGCTCCACGTTTTGCTCACAGGCTTTCAAGCCTAGAGGGCCCCATGCGATGTTATCCCCTTGCGATGTTTCTTCCGCGATGTTTTTTCCTCGCGATGTTTTGTTCGCGATGTTCTTTCCGCACACCCTCCTGAGAGTCCTCTCGGCACGTCGCCGCTCGCCCCCAACCTGTCTACTCTCTCCTGAAGGCATTCCTTATGAAAACATGGGTGCGAATGAATGTCTTCCGGCATGGTTGTTAATTTTGGGGGCATAAAAATGGAGACAGGAAACAAAAATTCACAGGAATGAATGAATCAGGGCATAAAACTTTATAAGAAATCCAAATTACCCTACGAAACGAAGGGAGAGCTCAAAGGATCAAAATACATACAAATTAATAGACAGAGGGGCTTTAAATATATCCTCCCCTCATCCTCTCCCAAGGAACGAAGGCACTTTCTGATATTTTTACGGAGGGAGGAACGATGGACGGACGACGGATGGCGTGAGAGGCCGAAAGAAAGCCATGGAACGGCCGGGAAATGCCATCCTCATCCGTCACAATATTTTGCATCTCCGAGACTTGGAAAAAGGACCTAATCGGGATAAGGAATTAGTTCAACCCTTTGGACCGGGTATCCTCAAAACGAGAACAATATATTTCGAAACGACTATGAAAATTGGCTGCCGAATCATGCGCGAGTCTTCTCAGACCAAGAACGATTTGACTGAGGCCATGTTGCAGCTATCGACCGCGTTTCTCCTGCATGCCTCTTTCATCGTCTACGATCACAAACTGCTTTCCTCAGTCAATGGAGTGATGGAATAACCAGATAACACCTACTTCGCCTTTCCAGGTGAACCGGTAGGATTAGGTAGGATTTTTCCCAGTTGTGCCTCAAATGGCCAGCATACAGTACGAAGCGTGATCCTTCTTTCCCTCTCTCACTCATTTTTTTTCCCTGTCTAGACTTCTCTTCCCGTGCATGGGAGATGCGAGGCGCCAGGACACCGCTGTCTCACTACTTCCCAAAAAAATTTTCATGCTTGCCCCTTGCTTCACAATCCATCTTTTTCCACGTTCGCTTGAAAGGACTCGGCATTAAAATATATTTCAATAATACTTCAGAATTTCCACTCGCGAGGCATCCAACATTTGGTATGAGTAGGGATGGTAACTCTCCTGTTTTCGTCCCGACCAATACGCAAAGAATATTACGAGATCGTGATTTTTCCGGTTTCACTCCCTAATGGAAAAAAAATTCCGCCGGAAAGTATAGAAATCCCTGCTGTTCCTTAGTCCTGAGGTCTGCACTCATTCCAGTTCAATGGGGTATTGGTCAACGATTATCACTTCCTGCGAAAGCTTTCATAAAATAGGAGCAGCGTGGAGTTGTACCTATATTTGTAACACACATCCCTCGTCATTTGATCTTTGACATGTAAGTTTTCAGGTATGCCTATTTGAAACCTTTATTTTTTTAGTTAATTTTATTATCTTTTTGCTTTCGTTACTTGCTATTTTTCTCTCTTATTTTCCATTTTCATATTATTTTTCTCCGATTTATTAGCGACGAAAGCAACGATCAAACTAGGGCGCAGCCCATTCCTCTCGTGTCGACTTTTTAGAGCTCAACAAGTAAATGGATTAGGCATGGATTGCCTACCATACTGAATGTGTAAGGAGGAATGCATACATTTAGGTGAAATCCCATTGGAGAAAGAAAAATATCTCACAGCTATAATGGTTGTCTTTTTTTTAGCATTTTCCGTAATCGCTCGGCGCGGTCCCATGAGAGTCTGCTGAGATGCAAAGATCCTGACGTAACACAGCTTCTCATGGGGTAAGAACCCTTGCATTACGTAACCATTCATTCATCCGTAACCAGAAATTTATTCAGGCATGTACGAAAAGTTCAATTTTGATGTTACAGCCGTGAGAAATGTGGAACTTTGGAATTGACTCCAATTTTCGATAAGTATGGGATGAGGCTCCATAAATTACGCTCGCCAATGGTGAATCTGCATCCCCTTCCACAAGCCAGAATAGGAACATTAACACGGCGAAGAATACCTGTCCCGTGCACCTAGCTCTAGATACAGAGTGAATGAAACTAAAGTTCTGCAAACAATTTTCGATGACAGTGCAACCTTTCACATAACAATTCCAATGAAGTAGGGATATGCTTAGAAAACTTCATTGATCATATCCTTGGAATTTTCAAAATAAATTTCTATGTACGAAACTTAAAGATGCAGATGAAGCAAGAGAAAAGGATACAAGACTCAAATAGTGCCTTTAGAAGGTTTCTCCTTCGGGGGCTGGGGAGAAGGGGGGGGGACAGAAGTAAATCCATTCCTCAGACTGAAAAAGGCGGGAACGTGAATGCTAGTACCAGGCACGTCTTGGCACAGGAGAGGGGAGAAGAGGAAATGAAGAGGTAGACTCAATGAAAACACAAGAGTTTCATGGACCATTGTCATCTGCTGGCCATTTTAGGCGCAATAACAGGAATTAGTCCCAATACTCGGTAACTGGTTCACCACGGAAGGTGATTTACGTGTCACCTGAATCGTGGGTCATTCCATCACACCCTAGAGGAAAGTAAATAGCTCGAGGTCGTTGGCGGGGAAGGAGGCATGCAGGAGAAACGCGGTCGACTGCTGCATGATTCTTCGACGTGGTCTCAGTCGAATCGGTCTTGGTCAAAGGAGAATCAATACATTCGCGCATGATTTAGCTGTCATTTTTCACACTAGTATGGAAAGATCTGTGCAAAGAGAAAAGAATAATTATCCTCATTCTTAAGATACTTTGGTTCCACGATTCAAACTATCTAAAACTGAACATTTATTCGCGTTGATTTTCAAATGACTCCCAAGAATTACCTTTAAACTTTGAAGGCAGTTTAAAGTTGGAGGCAATGTCCATGCAAATATCCACGCTATTAATTTGTGTCTTTTCCAATAAATCAGGAATGACAGATGAGATAGGTCAGGTGCAACGGGAAGAAAGTTCCGCAATATGCATTCCGCTCTCTAATTCACGCTATTAATTTGTGTCTTTCCCAATAAATCAGGAATGACAGATGAGATAGGTCAGGTGCAACGGGAAGAAAGTTCCGCAATATGCATTCCGCTCTCTAATCCGTCAGAGCAACATCAATAATTTTCCATCAATATTTAGAAACTCTGAGGAAGATGATGAGACCAATATAACAAATTTTCAGGGAGAGATGTTGTGTGAGCCTCTGGAGAGACCCACCCAAATCCTGACCCATCCGACTTCATGGGCTAGACTGGGATTTTCCCGAGGGGATATGGGCAGAAATCATGATGCTTCAGGCGTCGACATTTCCGAAATTTGCGGGGATTTTCCGCACAAACACCCTAGGAGGCATTAGAGCCCGGTCGAATGAAGGTGGAGGCAGCAGTCCTACTAGAAACGGTTCGCTTGGCATGAACATTCCATGGGAATATGGATATCTCTAACAAATTATAAATGCGTCCCTGCAATCCAGAAACTTGTCTCCATGGAGTAATCAGAGGACATTTCATGTGTTCGGCTATGAAGGTAAGAAAAAAAGCATGAAAAACCCTTGGGAGTAGCGTTTTTTGCCTCGATTTATAGCACATTTCGTTACTTTTCTTCGAAATGCCCTGTTCAAGGCGCATAAGCTTTGGTATACTGTTCAACCAAGAGGCATTTTAAAGTCGTATGGATGATCATTTCAGTGGTGGAAATGATACTCGGGAAATTGGTTTGAAATTTCGAATTCTTCGTATTAGGGGCTCGTGGTCTATGACTTTTGAAGTCAGCTTCAATCTTTCCGTTTGAAATTCGATTGCTTCATCTTTCGATTTCGCTTCTTTGGTGTTCATGTGGCCAACTGTTCCCGATTTGTGTTTTAATTCGACCTGTCAAACGGCTACGAAGCAGCAAATTTAGCAAGGACGTATGGCTAACTATTCGTCGAAGGTGACAAGAGCGACCACATTCAGTACTTCTCTCGCGACCCACCAATATATTTATTCACATATCTTGAACCCCAGAGAATCGATTTTCTCCTTAACAATCTGAAGCATGCCATGAACACACTCAGATTTCAATCCTTTCCAAAGAGGGAAGGCACTGAGCAAAATATGCAAAAGTTTCAGAAAAGGGAGATGTGTGGACATTGCTATCTGAAGAGAGGAGGGGGATATACGTTGCCAAATTTCCTTTGCGAACATCAAAAATTCGATTTATCATTACCTAGAATAACAGGCAGCTCATGAACATCGTCACGCTTGGAGCCTTAGGCTGTGTACCGCCTGCACAAGGATTGATACCGAAAATACACGAGTAAAAGAAATAATTCATTCCCCTTAGTATCCCACAGGAAGAGCGGCGGCCCTCGTTTCCACTGAAGGTCAGTGGCAGGAGCCAGTGAGACTGGCGAAATGAGGAAAGAGACAGGCGAGGGGGAAGTGCGTGAGTGCGAAACGGTCTCGGGGCAGGCGAAGGAACATGGGAGAGTGAAGTGGGAGGGAAGTCAAAGAGGGAAGAGCTGCGCGCGAGCATTCAAGTATTCATGCAAATCGGAAATTAAAGCCTCGCATTCTCTATCCCTTTGGAGACAGTAAGCAACCTTGGTGTCATTGGATCCGCGAAACATCCCTGAAGGAACATGGGAGAGTGAAGTGGGAGGGAAGTCAAAAAGGGAAGAGTTGCACGCGAGCATTCAAGTTTTCATGCAAATCGGAAATTAAAGCCTCGCATTCTCTTTCCCTTTGGAGACAGTAAGCAACCTTGGTGTCATTGGATCCGTGAAACATCCCTCTATGGGATGTCAAAAAGGGAAGAGCTGCGCGCGAGCATTCAAGTATTCATGCAAATCGGAAATTAAAGCCTCGCATTCTCTATCCCTTTGGAGACAGTAAGCAACCTTGGTGTCATTGGATCCGCGAAACATCCCTCTATGGGATAGGCACAAAAAAATCCTGCATTCTTGGCCGGTGAGAAGAGAAAATCGACCCGGAATGGAAAAAATGACCTAAATCGTCAAAGAGGCCGCAGGGAAAATCGATAGGCTTCTAGGATAGTGGACGGATTCTCATGAAAATTTATATTAAGCTAGCAAAGATAATTTTAAAGAGATCTACCAGAGGAATTTTTGAAATTCAGCCTCGTTTTCGAGTATTGTCTGTCAACGTCGCGTCCCTTCCGAAAAAGTGCATTTTTCAGACGGATCACCGAACACTGAGGGGGAACGGTAGGAGGAAACCATGCGCAACTCCGCAAAACGGTGGACCATATTAGCCTCCAAAAACTGGAGCATGCTTTTGCCGATAGAAAATTTCTACGAGGAATGAGAACGAAAAAACAGAATCCGAAAACAGAAAATTTCTCAGTTATGGCGTCATGGCGTCTCGGGAACGACAGTTGCATACGAGTATTTATTTTTTCCATATAGCGCTGTATGTCTCGAGGAGAATGGTGCAAATTTCACGTTTCTGCGACCGAGGGTTGGGGAGATGGAGATTTTCAAAGAGAAGCATCGGGAACGACAGTTCCATACGAGTATTTATTTTTTCCATATAGCGCTGTATGTCTCGAGGAGAATGGTGCAAATTTCACGTTTCTGCGACCGAGGGTTGGGGAGATGGAGATTTTCAAAGAGAAGCATGCAAATTTTGACCTTTGACCACAGATCATGGCCCCGGGGGTGACCTGAGAGAGCCAGCAATCGGCTCCAAGGCCCTATCTTGAGGTCCCTTACAACAATTATAGTTGGAGATTTTCAAAGAGAAGCACGCAAATTTTGACCTTTGACCACAGATCATGGCCCCGGGGGTGACCTGAGAGAGCCAGCAATCGGCTCCAAGGCCCTATCTTGAGGTCCCTTACAACAATTATAGGGCAGAATTTTGCTCCAGGGGGGTCGATTTTTATGTTCCCGTAGTACCTTAAGATTTAGCCAAGTGCTTCTGAGCGAAAAATAGCCAGAACAACCAAATTTTTCCTGAGGTTGGCAACAGACATATGCATTCTTTGATACATGAGAAACAACTACGATTTTCAGTCATGACTCGATGAGCCAAACTTTTCGGCTCATGAGGCATAGGTTCCCGACCTTACAGGAAAAAAATGCTGGCGTCGTCGGCAAATTTACTTTATCATACCCTCTGCGCCGAAATCCAAATCGTTTATGTATTAATAGACCAGAAACAGAAGTGGTCCCAGGACCTCGCTTTTAGGGACCCCGCTTGCGACACCGACCTCCGTCGACGCTTCTACATTTATCATTATTCGCTCTCTTCCCGTCAACCGGTTACTGATCCATTCGCTCGTCCTACCCTGGATCCCGTGCGCCGCCAGTTTAGCCCGCAATCTCTCGCGAGGAACGGTATCGAAAGCTTTCGCAAAATCTAAGTAGACCATGTCCACGGGATTCCTCTCATTCCTCTCTTCCGAGTCCCCGGATGAGCACGTTTCCTTCGAGGAAATCCAAAATGTGGTCCCTTAGGATGCTTTCCATGATCTTCCTCGGGATACTCGTGAGACTTACCGACCTATAATTCCCCGGATGTCTCTTTTCACCCTTCTTAACCCTTTCAAACCTGAATTAAGGCCGCTATCAGATTAATATATATATTTGCAATTTTGAGCTCTTCTGCTATTCTAATTCAACTTCTTATATTCCATGTCGTTTTTCTTTTACTTTATATAAATTTACTATATCATACCATATATTATATATTTAACAATTAACAACATTACTGAAAATTACAACACTGACGGGCGAGAGAAGGCCTCCAATCGGATTGAGCCATGCATAATTGCGCCCATTGTAGAGTAATAAGGGGTGCATAGTCACGAGAATCCCAAGAAATTACCATTGGCACAATGAAAATGCAATGTCCATTGGAATGGACGCTGGGTCTGAAAGGGTCAAAGATCGATACGACGTTCGCTATCCTCTAGTCCTCAGGTCAGTGGTCGGCAGCTGGCGGCCCGCAGAAGCTCTTCCTCTGGCCCGGCTATTGTACATTACGGTCTGACAGTCGCCGTTCGGCTGGACGTTTGACATTAGACATTCATCAAAATTAATATTTTAATGACACTTGATAGGTGCTGGCCCACGAACGTGCGTTTTTTCATCCGGCTCACCGTGAAATTAAGTTGCCGACCACTCCCTTAAAAGAAATACCTGGTCACGCAGCTTAGTATAAGGAGGAGAATTGCTTGGAACAACTGCTCCCACTTGAGCAGCGCTGCAGTCGCCAGTGGTGCCATGTTTCGCTGGAACGTGCACGAGTTTAGGGCGGCTTTCCTAGGATTATGCCTACCACTCACCCTACCAGAGCTTGTTTCATTCCCGGCTGCACTAGTGGGCATCGATACTCCAAAGGGATGGAAACCTCTTTAGTGTGCCGAAGTTGAAAAATTCTAGGTGCAACTGATTGACTCCTAGGAAAGACCGGAGTTTGACCTCGTCTTGCTTTGCGTTTGAGGAACGTTAGAAGGTCGTTAGAAGGTTAGAAGGTATCTTGGTTCGTCCAATCGGGGAAAAAAATTGTTCATTGACCAACTCAGATTCTTTTCTCTAATTTTTTTTCTGTTATAGGCTATGGGATTCGCTATGGGTTTTCCCTTGATTTTCCTGTCTCGTATAAATAGAAAACGAGACTATCTTATGTTGCATATCTATGCCCTCGTGTAGACATGCAGCATTGTAAATGTACATGCGAACAAGCAACACTATGTGTACATATGCACTTACATTCAAACGCACGCCTCCGCCCAAAGATATCCGTTAAGAGAGGAAAGCATTTTAAGGACGGAAGTCTACAGCAAGGGGATATCTCATGAAAAAAAAATCCTATGGAATTCCTATATCCTCCTGAATCCATACTACTTCACATGTAATTTTTCATTTCAATTTCGTGTTTTCTGAAGTCGATTAAACTTGTTAAAGACCCACGCGTTTAGATTACGCAGATATAAAAATTACTTATTGCAACGTGTCAACGTATCTTGAAATTGGGACTCAGTTCGGAGAAAATATCGAACAAAAGAGATTATTTTAAATATTTTTTCTTTACGTTCTGGGGGAAATAGTAGGCTTAATGACTCATGAAACACCGCGGGAAAAAGTTAGGAAAAATATTCAAAGATTAAGTTCTTATATATGTAAATAAATACACGTACAAAAAACTGCTAAACTAAAACTACAGCTCCACTCAACAGGCAGTGCGTACCAGAGTACTGAACAGCATAACAGTTCCTGTCATGTATCAGGCAGATCCTAATCACTCGTGAAATAAACGATTAGAGTTCCTGTCATCCCAGCTTAAAATCCCAACTGGAATATTCCAGCTGGACCAAATCTGTTCCAGTTGCCAAAGAGCTGGAAAATAGTATGTACCAGTTGTTTCTTAGATGGAATTTTCCAACTGAAATGCAGCTGGTTTTAATAGCTGTTTCTAGCTGGAAATTTTCCAGTTGTAATTTTATAAAGAGGACCCTACAGCTGGAATGTAACTAAATTTACAGTTGAAAATCAGCTGATCCTGTAGATGAACCTCTGACAAAAAATAGTCAACAAAAAGATTCTCATTCAGCTAGTGATATAGCAATTAGGAACCAATTTGGAGATGACTACTTTCCAGCTGTTACCCAGTTGGAATGGGTCCGAATTTACTGCTGGAGTCCAGCTGGAAATTATAGCTGTTTCCAGCCGGGATTTTAAACTGAGATGTTTGAGGCGACCATTGACTCTTCCTCATTTGTTGGGAAATATGGGGGGGAGGGGCTCAGAAACAGTACTCTTGTAAGTATTCCTTATTCTCATGTCCTCGCTGTCCTGGCTGTGAGCCCCTTCTACCAAATTTTTGGAGGGGCTCGAGCCCCTTGAGCCCCTATGAATCGCCGCCTATGTTGACCTCATCTGAGCTTGATGATGCTTCAAGGTCGGCCTCAATGCCGACGCTACCGACAGGAGGGTCAAAATCAGCATCATCATTTATCAGACAAGCCTTCGAGGTCAGAAACATTTAAAATATCATCCACATCACAACTTACGTCTCTATTCATCTAGCAATCTAAAATAAAATAGAATTTATCACCTGATTACCTCCCAATGTCAGCATTTCTTGACGCTCACAATAATGTGCCTGTACTTGAAATCTACATGCTTACGAACTAAATTTCACCAAACCTAGACTAAAATGAGAAAGTACAACTCTAAAACACTTTCTAGTAACAATCATTAACACGTTGACGACCAGCCTATTTTTGCTTGTCCGCCGCGTGGGACCATACGTTTCTGCGACCGAGGGTTGGGGAGATTGAGATTTTCAAAGAGAAGCATGCAAATTTTGACCTTTGACCACAGATCATGGCCCCGGGGGTGACCTGAGAGAGCCAGCAATCGGCTCCAAGGCCCTTTCTTGAGGTCCCTTACAACAATTATAGAGCAGAATTTTGATCCAGGGGGGTCGATTTTTATGTTCCCGTAGTACCTTAAATTGAAATAATCGAGGGCAAGACATAGGGAATTTCTGCTCTGATGAAGCTCAGAATCAATGACAAGATATCCATGGCGATGACACCATATGAACTTCCAAAGGTTGACCGCTTCTGGACAATTGGACTATCCACAGAGATATTTGTAGATCGTCTATGGTATACTTGGGCTATTCCGAATTTTAATTATTTTTAGTTCGCTTTTTTCGTCACAAAAGGATTTTGGATGAGTGATTCAATTTATTGTGTTTCGCTGAACGTGACCTTAGGAATTTCCTCAACCCATTAAGAGCCAAGATTGAGACCTTTTCCTTCCATTTGTAAGAACATTGACGGTTGGCGATTACATGTCTGATTACAACATGTCTGAAGAACCATATATGTAATGTAGTTCACATAAGCCAATGTGGCCATAATAATTGAAACCTTATTTAATGTCTCATCATATTCAAAATTTGACTTCGTTAATATTCAAAAATATTAATTGAGGACTCCTTCATTCGATACGAGAAAGGTTCTTGCAAAGGCGCCTCGTGCAAGACATGAGTGGTAGAATAACATTTTTCTTTTGGTGGACGGTGCATTCGTAGTGTCGTCCGTGATTCCCTCGCTTTCATAGGAGATAAGATGCAGAGGACGAAGAAAAGGTGAGCAATGTAATTTTATGAAACTCAGGTGATTGGGAGATTTCCTCGCAAGGAATTCATCTTGATCGGAGTATGGCTGACTTGAGTTGGCCGCCTTGTCTCTGCTCCTTGAATTCGCCGTGCAACATATTAACAAAGGAATCGTGGTAACCTTTAAGAAAGAACAATGGATGGAGATCAAATCGCTCGAAGCAGCGTACCGCATTCGGTGAGGTTTGTCGAAGGAAGAAGTGAGGAAATCTCCATCACAATTTGTTGCATTCCGCCATTCGAACGCTGCTATGGGAACTTTCTCACACTTATATTGCATCCAGTCTAAATAAAGCCCTGCTCTCGTGGCAAGGGATAAAAAAAAGCTATGGAGCTAAATAGTCCGGTTGAATCTTCCCTTTTATGAAATAGTCTGGTGGGGAACCGTGTGGAATTCATAATTTAATGATCTTCTTTCACCACATCTGCAATTATCTCTTACTCAAGTAACAAAGTACGCCTTGCCCTGAAACCCCTTATCACTTGACCGATGATACTAATTTTCATCTTTTCCAACTCGCTCTTCTTCCGCGAAGTGATCTTCCAAATTGAACCATCCACCCTTTATATTCCGAGCCAAAGTTTTCTGAAGACTCCTTGGGCTGGGCTACTTCCTTAGACCGATTTATCGAAGAATACAAACATCATCCCCTCTGCTTTATGAGGGGAAATATCAGCCAGCGTGTTAAAAGTATTGGCAGCTGTATCAGGAATCGACATGCTACGTAGGCCTACTACTTTCGCGTCATTTGGCGTCGGTTGAGCGAACCTTCGCTTCAATCCATTGTCATATATATACCATAGTTTGCATGAGGAGAATTTATCTATAATGTTCCACCTATGTGCTTGAAATTGACACATATTTTAAGATAAAACGACACCTTAGCTAACCTATTTGTTTCTCAATTATGCGAAAATATTGATTGTCTTTCAAATTTGGCTTTGCTAATTCGGAAAATCGTATTTAAATTGTAAATTTAATTTATTTTAATTGTAAATTATACTTTTTAATAATTCATGGTACTTTGAGAAGTTTCTTTCTGCCAAGAAAATCAATGAGTGACCATATTCGGCGAACTGCATATGTTAAACATTTTCTCTCTTCTACGATTCTTCACTTTTTTTTTACATCGTCGCAATATGATGCCACATGTGTGAGGGCATAGCAGTCTCTTCTTTTATTAGAAACTAATTTAAAAGTTGTTTTTAATTTGCAATGAAAAGAAAACTAAATGCATTTTTTTGCTCTGTTCCAGTGACCTCAACTCAAGGTTCACCTCAGCTCATAAAAAGTTAAAGGTCAAACCGTTTCGGGGGACTTTTTGAAATATCCATTCTTAAGTTTACTGTGACAGTTGTTGACATCCCTGAGGAGCTGCATCTCTATCATTTGACATATGAGGCCGCTTCAGAACACGATGAAAGTCGAACGGAGGCGATAGGAGCGTCGCATCAGTTTAAAAAGAAAAGAACAAGGACTGAACCCTCTAAAAGTTGTTTAGGTCTTATTGCTTTAAGATGAAGTGCTCATTTCGTCATCAAGAATTGAAAGAGTTCTATTTGAAGAGTTCGTTATAATACATTTCTTCGAGTGGATGGCGTGGAGAGTTGACTGCAATGGACTTGGTGTGAAGAGACAGGTGAATTCCTCCCAGGTTACCCAACTGATTTTCATGAACAGTGGGTCTTTCGTCTCCCAATCTTTTGTAGATGTGGAAACTCATTTTATCTATTTTTCGAAGTTGACTTTTAACCTGACCCGGATGACCTATCATATTATTCTGGATTCAAATTCCCATGTGATACATCATTCGAAAGTCCTTGATCTCCTCGGTTAGAATTCTATTTTTCCATTGTAAAAACGTAGACATTTGACCTTGATGTTGAGAGTCTGAGTTGAGAATGCACTAGCATCTCTGTATTGACAAGATAACTGCTTCGAGACTACCGTCTGGAGTTAGTTTTCAACCCTTGACTTTATATGGAAGTTCACATTTATTTATATTTGAACTGAGAAATTTCCGTCGTTCTCATCACGTGCGGATCTAATATCATATCGGCTATCGGTATTAGCACCACTTTGATTTAATGTTTTTTCTGAGTTTTTCCTAGGGAACAGATGAAATGGATTGGAAGAGAAGATCCTCTGACAACATGTGTGACCAGGCCAGGCTGTATGTGCTACTGCGTTCACTGGGAATTTTAACAAAAAGATAAAGAAATGCTGGGGAAGTCCTTTATGGCAATCAACCACTGCGCTTGTCATATTCAAGCTTGCACTTAAGCCCTAATCTAAGGATATCTTTATTGGCGAGAATGCGAATCAACATCAAGAATAATCAAGAATCGTCTTTTCTTCGGAGAAGAGAAATTCCAGTAAGAGCGAAAAAAAGGATATACTTTGAAGGAAGCATACTGCTTGGAGTGCACCGTCCAACCCTAGCGAGATTGTTACCCACTGTATTCTACAACACACCATCTCGATGTCGGCGCATAGACGCGAGACCGCAACCATGACAAATGAACGAACACAAATATGGTAGAGTCCCAGTCTGAGAAACTTCCACGGCTAACATTGTACATAAGTTCCTAGGAATATACAGGTAGTAAGTTGGGGAACATGCAGCAAACAGGACGATCAAGATTGGAAGACCACCTTTCATTTATACTGCTTTTCCTGGTCCTATAAATTGTTCTTCAAATCTTTTTGTCATCCTCTAATGCGACTGCTACACGGAAACATAATATAACCTTTGATGAACCTTTGCAATCAAGTCAAGTCGCAGGAACTCGAATTTCTTCATTGTTCGAATAAGATGTGAGGATTAAGGGTGCTTCCAAGCAAGTGGGAATAATAATGAAATGAAAATTCTGTGATTTTCCATAAGCCAAAATCCCACTCCAGCAAATAAAGTATTTTCAGTACGCTTGTTTCGTGATTTTAGATTGAAAGAACTGCCAAATCAAGATGTCAGATGAAATGGAAGGCCTCAACGCGCATGCACCGTCCATTCAAGGACATCCGATGATAGGCGTTGGGAAGTTTTTCTTCTGAACTTCCTTTCATGAACGTCCAATGGATATCGAAAGACGTCCATCTCTGACACGTTGTTTCGTTCGTAATGTCGAACCAATGATCACATAAGGATTATTGATGATTGAATATTCATCAAATTTGGCGAACTCCAGGTCTTATCCAGCTCCTTTGTCCTCTGATTCGACAATTTTTCACATCATCATGGCACTTGTTAACTGTGAAGAGGTCTTAACCCAATGGAAAGGAAAGTTTGAAAGAAAACTAAATTAAATTTAAAATTTGTTGATTCTGTTCCGCTGAACTTCGTCTCGAGGACTTCCCCAGCGCATTGATAGCCAAGAATGAGGCTTTTTGTCTCTCCATTTGTTAACATATTGACGATTGACGATGACATGTCTGAAGTGCCACGCATTTAATTTGGTTCATTAAGTGAATTTGGTCATTAAAAAAGGAAACCTAGTTTCTTTCAAAACGTTCGAAATAATTATTCTAGAGCATGGGTGCCCAATGTTTTGGGTCAAGAGGGCCGCATAGCCTGTCAGGTACGGGCTCGTGGGCCGCAAAATCGAAAATTTGCTTTTCTGTATGATACATGATAATAATAATAATTGCTTACCTAATTTTTACTGTGGGACGTATGTAGCTGGGATTTTCCAGCAATCATCCGAGGATACCTTGGCTTGTAGTTGGTAGTTCAGATTCGCAGGACTGAGTGAAGATGTTCATCCGTGAGTATTGTCTGCCATTTTGATTTATTGAGGTTCATGATTTAGAAAGTCTTCTCGCAAATGTATGTACTTCCAAAAAGAGATACCATACGATGGCAGTGCTTACGCAGAGCTAGGTACGTTTGGGCTGGAAGGTCTGAGTAGAATTGGTCAAGGTTAAGGTGACGATAGGAAGCCTTCAGCTCAGTGCACTCTTGCAATTCGATGAGTTCCATCTGCATGCTTGTGGGTGCAGTTTCAGGGTCGCATGAAAAGGGATCTGCAAAAATTGCAAGATCTTGTTCATGAGAAGGGAAGTCTATGAATCTCCTGTTAATTTCTTCTAGCAAACTTTGAATATTCCCAGAGTATTTCTCGGAGCACAGTGAGTTGAACACGATGCCGTGGTCCTGGTCCTCGTCCTTAGAGAGCTCTTCACAGGCTGGGAAGTGAGCTACGCTGCCTTCTTTCAATTGTTCCTGAAGCAGTTTGAGTTTTCTTTCAAAGGCTTTCACATGGTCAAACAGTGTTGAAACGAACTTCCCTTGTCCCTGGAGTTTCAAATTAAATTCATTAAAATGACCCATGATGTCAACTGAGAATGCCAAGTCGCATAGCCATTCGATGTCCGCTAGTTGCGTCAAGTCACGTCCTTTCTGTGACATGAATTCCTTGATTTCTTTGCGAAGAGTAAAGAAGCGTTTCAAGGTTGCACCTCTACTGAGCCATCGAACTGCCGTTACATCACCATGTTCGGCTTCACATTCTTCAAGGAAGGTCTTGAACTGGCGATGGTTCAATCCATTGGACTTAATGAAGTTCACACATTTGACCACAATGTCCATGACGTTATCTAATTTGAGGACAGGAGCTATAAGAGCTTCTTGGTGGATTATGCAGTGATAATGGATGATCTCAGATCCATTCATTTCATTCACCTTTTCTTTCAAGAGGGCAACAACATCTGAGTTTGCTCCTGTCATGGATGGTGCCCCGTCAGTTGTAACGCCAACTAGAGATGACCATTGCCGACCGTTTTCATCCATTGCACCGCAAACTGAGTTAAACAAGTCACAGCCTCTCCTTCAGGCTCACGAGTGCAAATAATTCTTCCATAACCTTGAAGTCTTCTGTGACGCCACGAAGGAAGATAAAGAGCTGTACTGTGTCACCAATGTCAGTGCTCTCGTCCAAAGCCAATGAAAATGCCACAAATTTGTCTGCATTGTCACGTAATTGATTGTGAAGGTCGTTGCCTATCTCCTCCACTCTACGCTATGTTGTCATTCGAGACAAGCTCACATCATGAAATGTCACTTTTTTTTCTGGACACACAATATCCGCCACCTTTAACATGCAATCTTTGATGTATTCACCATCGCTGAATGGTTTCCCCCGCCTTGCGATTTCGTGGGCCGCAATATAACTAGCATGGACAGCAGCTTCTTTATTTTGTGTCACTTTCTTGAAGATCGATTGCTGAGCTAGCAGTCCCTTGTGCAAATTCTCAGCTTTTTGCTTCCTTTGATCACCCACAAATTGATCAAAAGTTTTGTGATTCGTCCCATAATGACGCTTCATGTTGTACTCTTTCATCACTGCTATGTTTTGCTTGCAAGTTAAACACAGAGGTTTCCCATCTTGTTTAATGACAAATTACTCGTGAGCCCACTTATCTTGAAATACGCGATTTTCTTCATCGATGCGACGATTTCTGCTTGCTGCTGACATGGCTACAGAAAAATAGATTCCAGCTTGTAACTTACAAACCCACACTGTCGCTTGGTATGGGGCCACTGCTCGACTGATCATCCCAGTCCTCGTGGGATGAACCCATTTCGACGACATTGTCCCCTTCTTGTTTGTCCTTTGACAAACAAGAATAAGTTTGTTAGAGACGAGTGACAAAAGCTTGACAGCTGAGGCTGGAGCAATAAAGTCCAGGGGTTTGCTCCTATACGCCCTTCATCCCTTCCAGGTGGGATTGTAAAAATAGATAGGGATGTCAGAAGGTGACATGAAATGTTATATATTATTTACATGCGTATCCCATACTGCGGTGTGTGTTTGCGATGTCGTGGTGGCCATTGGGAGGATTCTGATGCTATCAATTTGTCAGAAAAAGTTGCGTGTGAAAATGATAAAATTAAGTTCCTTTGAGTGATGCGTGCAATGCATATTTTCAGCACAATCTGGCAGCCATGTTGATTCTCTCTCTCACAAATGGCACCTGGTTGGCAAGTCCAGTAAAGCGCCTTATGGTTCCCCTCAATAAAAGTGTCAGACAGGAGGATTCCATAATCGAAAATTTTGGCCGGGAATAACCCGTATTCACCCACGAGTGAATTTAATCCTAGTAAGGCTTCGTTCATTCCGCTGCACGTAAAATCATACATTCCTTAACATCATGAACATTTTATACTTATTTCCTCCAAAACTCGTCGTGGGCCGCACTTCGGGCACCCCTGTTCTAAAGTGAAAAAAGCGAGAAAGGTAGAAGAAAGGAAGGTTTTCTCTCTTGGAAAGAAGAAAGTTGTCTTTGAGTATCGAAGAGCTGTGGAGGGAACAAATCGAATTGAGAAACTGGATGAGAAGATTCAACAATGTTGTTGATTTGGTAACATTTTAAGATTTCATTTAAGAAACATTCATTCAGAACATTTAAGGGTGACTTCCACGATCGGAAATCTCGGTTTTGAAAGTCGAAAATAAATAGAGCTTCTGACAAGGAATACACTCGAGAATTTATATATATTAGTGTAGAAATACATTTGTATTTCCTGTTTTGCGATGACTCGACTGGATGATGTACACTAGGGGCTTTTCATATAGTTTTCATTTGCCAAATTTCTTTCCGCGGTGAGTATAACCGCCGTATCCGCGGCCAATGCTGTTGCTGCTGCTGCCGTTACCAACGCCAAGGCCACCGTAACGGCCCCCACTGCCACTCCTGCTGCTGCTGTAACATCCGTCGTAACCGCCGCCGTAGCCGCGGCCACTACTGCTACTACTGTAACCTCCGCCATAGCCACCGTAGCCGTGTCCATAGAAACCGCAGCCGCTGCTGCTGCTTCTTGAACTGCCGTACCCGCCACCTGAACGGTTCTTGCTTAATTTGCTTTTTCCTGCAGAATATATAATAACTAAAATTTGCCTTCTCGATTTTTCCTTGTCAATCGGAAGAACATTTTAACATTGTAACTTATTTTAGTTAGGCTGATCGAGTCAAATGTACTTAAACCGATAGATATCTAGCAGTTATTATTTTTAACGTAAGTATTGCTCACATTTTTAAAATTACATTTGGTCATTTTTTCAGTTGACAACATTATGCAGAAATTTCCTCTATCACTAATTCTTTCTTTGATTCAAAGCGTTTCAAAAGCGTTTCACATCCCTGCTCCAGAATGTCCACGTAGAACGTTATCATTAGATCAACGCATTAATATTATACACTCATACCTCAACTCTTTCGGCTAAAACATAAATCCCTGTGATATATATTCATACAGTATATTCATGTGATATATATCTTAGAATATTCTCCGTTTAGTCCAATCTACCACAGGTCACTACGTTCCACCAGTCTCTGTAAGCGGATGGAGAGAAAGGCCCTCTATTGCCGTATTCGCCTACACCAAACAGGAAACTTTATTGCCAACCAAGCTGCCCGCCAAACCCTTGTGCCAGATCGATACAATGCAGTTTATCCGCATCCCGTGCCTAGCCCCAAATCGTCCCTTTTATCCTATCCCTGGGTGATCGAAATTGCAACACACTTGAATTGCCTCACTTGAATGCTACAAGGCGGGCATGACTGAGCATTTGCATACATCCAGTTGAGGATTCCATGATGACGGGAGGTATCTCATATTATTCGTCCAAAGTGTGGCACTTTGAAATTTGACCGTTATCCTTTTAATGATTATTTTCCCTAGTCCCCCGGGGGCATTAAGCCCGCGTTTCAGGTCGCATCTGTTTAAACCGCGCCGTACACACGTTCGCCTGACTGAACTAAAGCATAAGGAAGGACTTCTAATTAATTAGCGAAAGGAAGTTGGGCTAGTAACTTTAGTTACAAGCCCATCTTCCCTTCCAGGCCGTGTCAATGGGACTCAACTGTATGTCCTCAGTAATCTATATTCTGATTTAATTAACCGTAGCTGGCACCCTAAATATGAAATGATTTGAATCAGAGTAGGTTTTCGAACCATCTCTCTAAAAATCGTCCATGCCTATTTCCCATCCCTACTTCCTTCTTCGTCCAATCTCGAGTCAATTACGTTCAACATATATTCGATTTTTCTTGACGATCTAAGCGCACATTCTTTCGATTTTTCTTTTTGTAATAAATCTAATGCAAAAGGATGCAACATGAGCGATTTCATAGCTTCCAGCAGCTTCATGATTTTATATGACCGGTCCCATACACACCATTGCCCAATCAGGCCAATTCATATCGAATTGATCGTGTTTTGGGGTTAGATCACAGTAACCCCCTTTTTTTTCAAGGAAAGATCGTGGGGAGCAACCACATGCCCATTATTGAAACTTGAAATTTCTTCACCAGCTTCCGTATGCGGCCTGCAACCCTCCCATGGACTTTCGTAATCTCGACTGTCCAGGTTTCCAGGAAATGTTGAATGTGGCCACCCACCCCTCCCTTCCCGCCGAAGACGTCAACTAGCTAGACGAGGCAGAAGCCGTCATTACTGAAGCGATTCAAATAGCTTGAAAACAAAATATTCCTATGGTGCAGCCTTCCTTTGAACCGTACAATTTTCCTGAAATTGCACCCATATGTCAAGCATTTCGGGGAAGATTTGCCACATTAACGATCCAACGAATCGTGCAGAAGTAGGTCATGAAACTTTCATGGCGAGCCTTTGGATTCTGGAGGAACAAAAGCCGTGAAAAAACATGACAGGAGTGTTCGAAGGCTCCATCAACGATGGAGTTGTGCAAGGCTTCATTAGAAAAAGGGACGGGAAGGATGTGAAGTAAACACAGGTTAGACGTTGATGGTTCAATGAAGCCGGTTAAGTGGCTGTCGGAAGTCAGGGAGGAGAAAAGACGAGGAAAATGCTGTGCGAAAGGCAAAAGGGCATTGTTCAAGTCGCTGGACAAACGCGCAATGCTTGTTCTTTTCTTGAATAATTCATGGTATTTTGAGTTCTTTCTGCAAAGAAACTCCATTATTCACCATATGCGGTGAGCTGCATTTGTGATTATCTCCTTTTCTTCATTGTTTTACTTCGTCGCAATTTGCAGCCACATAAGGAGGACCAAGTAGTTTCAATTCATTGGAAACTAATTTGCAAGCAGGTTTAAATTACAATGATAAAAACATATGATTTCTTTTTACCCTGTTCCACTGAACTCAACTCAATGTTTTCTCCCACCGTATTGAGGTAAAGATCGCACCGTTTCATGGGACTTTTTAAAATATCCATTCTTAAAATTACTCTGACCCTTGTGAACATCCCTAAAGAGCAGCATTTTCCTATCATTTGACTCATGAAACCGCTTCAGAACAAGATTAAAGTCCCACGGAGGCTATAGGAGCGTTGCATCAGAATAAAAGGAAAAGAACAAGAACTGAACCGTCTAAAAGCGGTTCAGTTCTCATTGCTCTAAGATGAAGTAATTGTTTCTTCATCAATAAATGAAACAACTCTATATATAGAGTTCGTTGAAATACATCCCATGTAGGAGCTTTTGATGAATGTTCAACGAACTTCCCAATTAAGATACTGCCAACGTGCATTGAACTTGTTTTGAAACGTTCTATTGACTGTTTAAATGTCCGAAATTTAGAGCGCTCAAAAACAGTTAAAATTATATGTTCTCTGAACGTTCATCTAGGACGTGAATTGAATATCCCAAAACAGCGTAAAAACGGTTGCGTTCGTCCCAAGCAAAGATCTGCTCCCTTGACAGGGGCAGATCAATCAAGGGGTCAGAGGCAATCGATTATTCTAATGGAGAGTACTACAACTCCTAATTCAAGAATTTCATTATTATGATCTAAGCGTATAAGATGTGAAAGTCCCGCCTCAAGCGCATCACTCTCTTTGTTGAACATATCAGATGAGCAATACCTCCTTTGTGTCGGAGATACGTGCCGAGGAAGAGGTCGGGAAAATACTCATATCCACACAACAACTCAGGCACGTTCCAGAAGGGGAAGCCTTTGGTAAAATTAGAGAGATTCCAAATTATCATTCTTTCTTAGTAATTTTATTCCCCTCATGAAGTCACTTGGAGGATGTAATCAACATCCCATTATCGATGAGACCAGAGTTATTTGGAGACTCCTTGGACAGGGGAATCCCTTAACACCGATGTGCTAAGAAATTCGAATGTATTACTCTATTGTGTCTAGTGGGAAATATATCGGACACCTCAGATAATAGTTTAGAGACTGATTCCAATGTATGCTGTACTTACTATCTATAAACGGTACATTGGTGGCATCTATCGTCAATTGTGTGAACCCCCTTTTGTTTCTATCCACTGTCAGATGGATAACAAGTCAGCCTCAAGAAGAGCGTTGTTGTAATGTTCAACGAACGAATTCATGTATTGGTGAGGGAGCGGTATATTAATTGAGCGTCCAAAAGCTGCTCATCCCTGAACCTTGGACGTCAAAGAACGTATTTCAGCCGGGATTGAGCGTCCCTCTGAACGTTCCTGGGCCACTTGGGAGTCCTTGGAGTAAATGGAGGGGACAGTTGGCTGTCACAATCGTGGCGTTTCGATGAAATCACATTAGGTGTTTCGACCATTTCGAGAAGGTGCACTATGGTAAATGCACCAGTTTGTGGACAGGTAAAATACAATTTTATCTTTGAAATTGTACTGCGGTCATTGGAGTCACCGGCGTGTTTGGTAGCAATATGAGGTCACTCGTCATAGCGCCAAATCCATGCTCTGGCATTTAGTATTGATTGCATACTTTTCCAACAATAGGTTTTTTAAAGACTAAATGTGGATTTTCACGTTGTTCTTATTTGTGGACGACCTGGTTCCAGTCCGTGGACAGTCACGGACTCAGTTTGCGGACAACACCTGTTTCTTGGCAATCATGGACTCGGATAGGACTTATGAGAAGGTATAACCATGGAACGTGAGTAAAAGTTTCATTCATCATCACTGAGATGAAAGTGAAGGGGAAATCTCTCATTCTGCACCCATGTTTTGCCATGCGCAACTTCATCCGCGCCCAATTTGACGAAGTCAAACTCAATATGATAGAAAACCCGATATGCGTTCTCCGAAGAAGTCCATCTGATCACTCAAAAAACATTGAATTCATTAATTCAGACTAAAGGTGTCTCTTTTGCCGCCAAAACCCTTTCCTTTCCGATGATCTCCGATGAAAAGACACTTACCGTGTCTTTTCGCTAATTTACTTTCATGCTAATTTACAGTACTGACCTCATGTTCTGATTTTGAAAAGTTTCACTGGTAAGGACATAATCACTCAGTGGATGACTTATTGATTTAGTTGGCCAACCTTGACTCTTTCTCTGCGGACAGCACAGGGAAATGACCCTATATTGGATTTTCAAGGGGCCTCGCACAATTTTTCCCGCTGAATGGCTACTTTTAGAACCCCAAGCCTTTTGACACCACGTCCAATCGACAGACAACCATCGCGTATCCCGCTAAGTGCGTTATGCAAATTACGATCTGCGTATTTTGTTTCGAGCCTATTTTTGGGATGTTGGAAAACATGGACAATTAATGAATTCATCTATAAACGTTTTCTTAGGCCCTGGTCCTATTTCCCCCGAAAAAAGAAAATGCTTGACTTTTGGGTCAAGGTTGCGCTCACTTAAATAAGCTTCAGGCTGGAGTTCCTTCTATTTGTGGACATCATATCGGGTACTGGCTGATACGAGAGCAAATAAGTTCTCTCTGTTTTTTTTTTTTTCCCCTCAGTGATATGTATTCGTTGGTACATCTAGTGAGGAAAACCATCAGAGCAAACGTGGGACTCGTATATGTGCAATAGAAATAATGAAATACTAAGAACTTATTTGTACTTGCAAAAAGTATATCTCACCGCTAAAGGAAGTATTCCGCAAGCTGAAGGAAGGATTCCTCTTCGTGGACACCACCGTCCACAAATAGGCAAGTCAAGGATTCAGTTTGTGGACAATGATCCTTCGTCGTATTAAAGGAATCTTTTCATCCAAACATGAATAGAAATATGAATTAGGAACTTCTAGCAACATATGTGAACTGATCTTGTGCATCAAACACATTTACGAAGGATTTGCAACCGATGAGAAAAGTGACTGGAAATATAAGGAATTGAGGGGTGCTAAATATAAAATGAAGCGAAAATGTATACGTTAACTCATGTTAATGGTCATGCATAATTTATATGGTGGTCGACTGGCATGTGCATAAGATGTAGTAGTCAACATTAAGAATTTCCTGCGCATATTTTTTAGGGTAATAGAAAACGCGAAATCGTCCACAAACTGGCGCCCTTCCATGAAACGCTGCCTTTACCCTATACAAACATGGGAAAAAGCAGCTAGACTTCAGTGCTGCCCGTGGTCCTACCATTTACAACGCATTTTTCGCATGGATACACGCAAATGCCAGTACACTCAGGTGCTTCGCCGGATGGACTGATACTGTGCGACAATACACTCAAATTTCGATCCTCAGAAGGGTTCGGAAAGCAAAACGTGTCACAAAACTAGTAGGGTGGGAGACCAATATATTCACGTTTTCATTCAGGAGAGCAAGAACTTCACACGTCCTTGTAGAAGGAGCGGAATATACTCATTGCAAAATTTTACATGATGAATTTCCCTGTAGATTGCCTTGTTTGCGCTGAAGCCTAAAGGCTAATTGGTGCAGAAGAAACCACAAACACCGGGTGAGGAAAAAATAATTTCTATTTGAAATTCTTTGGAGTTCATTAGATTGCGGATAGCATGGCAAAAAATGCTTACCAAGACTTTTACGAGTATTTTAAACGTCCCGAAGTTCTTGTTCTTCCTCCAGCCTTTTTAGCGATGAGCAAAAATGCAAAGGCAGCTTGAATTTTATTTTTAAATGCTGCCCTGAAGAAATGCTGCTCTTTGTAAATGGACATGGGATGGGACAGTATTTCATGGAATAAATTTTCTTGATAAAATAAACGTAGACCTCTCGTCAAGTGATTCTTAGGATCGGAAGACTAAAAACTGGCCAGCACAAAAGGAAACTGCGTTCATGCAAAAGAAGAGATTGTTTCTCGAGATAATATTCATGGGATGCAAGTTTCTCATATGCAAATTAGCAGACGCAAGGACGAGTCGGATACACTGTACAAGTTCGCTGGACATACAATACAGCAAATTATTGAAATGCGTGAAAGAAACAAATACTAACGGAAAAGAAGTCTCATTGCCAAAGACAAACTGCGAGAAAGAGCAAGTCACCACTCTGCTTTGGATGGAAATAACAATTCTCATTATGTACTTGATCCATTTATTGGGAACATTTTCAAAAAAAAAAAAAAAAATTCCGAATTTGTACAAGTGTTCACGTCGTGTCAATGTTTCTCGTCCTAACGTCTTGGGAACATAACGTCTTGTGACAGGTCTTCATCCTCATGGCACGCTAGAAATATCCAGGCAATAAATAAAAACTTAATTTTTCAAAAAATATAGGATTTCATTTTGGCATTACACAGACTTCAGATTTGTGGTCTTCTTTGATTTCTTCACTCTGTACTGCCTTGAAATCCCGCGATGTAAGGATGTCTTCTGGATTGTTTCATGATTATTATTTTAGTAATGACAAATCAATTATGGTGCTGATGAGCTTTAAGACACCCTTGACAGGTCGACAAACAATGGCATGAAGATACTTCCATCGTCGAAGACGCACGAAAGCCACAGCAGCTGAGTGGATATAATCGATGGACTGATCAACATATCGATTCAACAAATCGATGAAAGGGCTTTGTGCCTTCATGCTTCGCGGCAACCCTCACTTGAATTTCCGCAATTGCCACACAATAATGTCCATGAAAATTCAACAAGTCTTAAAGCTGTAGTGGGCATCTTGGAACGCCAAGATCTTATTGCAAATATAGCGACTGTTCGTCACCTCGTGGGCGAAGAAGGCCTCTTCGTCTTCCTGTCAATTCTTGTCTTAATACGTACGTGGTAAGAAACGTTGAGGTGGTGGAATGGCGACTGTGGAAGATGGCCAAGGGCGGGGAATGGTCCCCTTCCTTTCAGATGGTTGGATGACAGGAGAGGACGAAATAATCCAGGGAACAGCCGGGAATTGAACCCGGGCCTCCTGATTGCCGGTCGAGTGTACTACCATTACACCACCGAACCTGGGACATTCATTCCCCCAAATTTCCCATTCGTCCCCCAAATGCCATTATTATCTTTACATTTCCATGGATTGTCATCTTCGGCCAACAAAGAGGATGAAGCGAAACGACATCGTATGTGGTAGAAATGGCTCTGAGATGGAGAGGAGAACCTGCGTGCAAGGTATACAACCGCGAAGCAGACACTGGCTGATCAGGCGGGCGTCACCCAGACTTAACCCGGACTTGGACTTTAACTAAGCATTCGAGACATTCATTCCTTCCAACTCATTTTGGCTTCTGCATGGTTGAAGTCTATGTTGCGAGCAAATCGTCGACACGTTTGCTCCCGGCGTCCGAAACCCTTGGCCGATCGACTTTGTCATATTTATCTGAATCCGATTGGGGAATTTTTAAGCTTGAAGCTTGAAAGAATATGGGAACAAACCTTGTTATAGACAATATGTCTAGCTCTACTTTCGTGTATGTTCATTTCATGATTTTCCGAATTGGGATGTTACGAATTTCTGCAAGTATTCTGGATAGTGCGTGATTATGTGCTATTGCAGGTGGAAAAGTATCGGGTCTCTCCTGTTCCAAGAAGCAAATTCGATGGACAGAGATGAGGTCGCTGAAACCTCGTGAAGAGCCTGCGCAGATTGGAATATCCAGCGTATATAATCAAGAGGCCCAAAAGCAGTATATTCTTCAAGACTGCAGCTCCCTGTCGAGTTTTGGCTTGCTCGTTCCCTCCACTGACCATTGCTTAATTAATCTGTCTTACTTCAACAACTTCTCACTTTCTTGAGAAAGGGGGAAAGAGGATGAGAGAAAAAGTTGGGATCGGTGACGGAGCGAGGGGAAGGTCAGTGGTGATCCAGTTCGAAGACGAAGCGGAGGAAACAGTCGGCGTCGGCCCTGTCACCATCAGATTCCTCAGCAGATTCACAGGACACGTGAGTGCCTTCAATGCCAAGTTAATCGACAGGTATGAGAATTCATGCTGGATGCTTTAAAACCAGAAACTTAACTGGTCTATTAGTCTAAGAAACATTTCATTCAAGCACCCTGTTCGTACGATTTATTGGTGAGTGCTCTTAATCATGAATATGTTTCCTAATACAATAATGACTATTAATTTCCATAATCGGCCGTGATTCAAAACACCTTTCAAGATCGGCATAAACCACTACCTTCACACAAATGTTACTTCAAGTGACAGTGCAATAAAAAAGTGTAAACACGAATAAAACATGGAATCAATGGAGGACCGCATTAAACGAATGGGATGAGGAACCCTCTATATTACCCTCACTTCATGGTATCCTCTCACGAAAACAGAAGTAAAGAAGAGCTTTAGAATAAAACGCTTCAAGCCTATACAATTTTGATCGAGTTCCTTGATATACATAACCAAGAGCCATCTTCGGAATCATTAGCCTCATTGAGGCACATGAAAAACCCAGCTTGTTCAACATACTGTGAATCAATAGGTTTGGTAGCGCCTATTAACTTTTCTTCCACCCCTTCCAGCAGCAAAAACCATCCTCTTCGTATTCCTCACTGAGAGTAACAACGTGAACAAAATGTGGGGTTCTTTTTCTTATCGCAACGCAGAATCCCTCCCGCAAATTCACAGCTTTTCTGGAAGCTGTGAAGCCTTTTTTTCTCTCCTGAGTAGCCACTCCTGCGATGCTTTCGGAGGAAAGATACCAAATATGAGAAAGATAATGAGCTGCAGATGACGAAAACTGCCA
This sequence comes from Darwinula stevensoni, assembly GCA_905338385.1. Lineage (NCBI taxonomy): Eukaryota > Metazoa > Arthropoda > Ostracoda > Podocopida > Darwinulidae > Darwinula > Darwinula stevensoni. The sequence goes on along the minus strand of CAJPEV010001356.1, from coordinate 41,266 downwards.
TTTTTGGTGCGCGCGATGCACCATTTCGTCATGAAAATGAAATTAGCTGTCGTTCACTTACCCTTATAACGCTAGCTCCGATCCCGTAAACCATTCTTGCTTGGATATCATGTCGGAGTTATGTGAGATTCATGATTTCTTTGGCTTTAGTAACGTTGTCTGGATCTTCTCTTTTTTTTACATGCAGGATACATTATTGTGCGGAATTCATGGGATGATCTGAGATTGTTACGGTGATTTGCAGTGGCCGCTGGATTTGGTGGAATACGGAGATATCTCTCTAGGACATCCCTAAATTAACACAATGAAAGCCAGCTTGTATGTCATGCGTCATAAAGGCATTTTCTTCCCCGAACGAGTCGAAACGTGACCAGAAACTCTGGATTGCCCTCATTTTCCCCGACCGCACTGGAGTGGTTCATGAAAATCGGAAAGACATACAATCGGTCTATCGTTACACATTCTCTGCTGAATGGGCCATGAGGGACTGAATAGGATTGCGATTAGCCTAGCGTTACGCGTCCTCAGTGAGGTATCTGGAAGACCATGGATTAATCCGAAAAGGCCTAATTGGTCCGTAGGTTGGGGATTGAGTTTCCTTTGAGCGAAAAAAGTTATGCCTATGCCGAACGCCAGTGAGTTCCGTAGAGAAGGGGGGAAAGGGAAGGGGGGGTGAGGTTGAGGTTAAAGTTGAGACTGAAGAAAGGGAAAACTTTTGCCAATTTTTTTTTCACGTTACTACATGATGGAAGTGTTGAGGCACAAACATATACCAAGGGGGTGCCAAGGTCTTATTCCTAGTAGCGGGACAAAAATTCCCATGAAATGGGGAGGAATAAGCTGTCACTCCCGTCCTGTTCGGCTTTTTCGTGCTCGACTTGACAAACGTCATAACGCTTCAAGCATCATCGCTCAGTACTTACTTTCTTAGTTTTATAACAAACTTCATGGTAACTCTCCTTTGATACGTTTCATTTCGTTTCGCAATGCTGCAGTAGAATTCTTTAATCCCATTTGTTGTAGTCGAGCAATTTACTTTTGCTACATTTGGACGTTATGTATTGTCTCATCAAATATGTCGTGAATTCACTCTTCATTTCAAATTGAAATTAAGTGTTGAGTGTCATCATTCCATACGCCCGCCATCACGAAAATGAGAGATACACTTGCTCCCTCCAAAGTCGCAAATATGAGATAGCCTGATAGCCTCCCGGAACGGAACCCACCTATTTGCTGGTCCGGTTTTGCATGGCATCCCGGGTCGCGGAGGTTGGCTGTGTCGTTCAGGCACCATTAATACCTGAGGATTTCCCGTCTTGCTGGGCAAGCTAGGCTGTGCCTGAACGAGGTCATTGAATGCCGTCTGACCCTCCTCTATTGCACCGTTACGATGCACCACTCTCAGTCTCGGCGGATCGTCGTAGTGCCACCTTCTTTCTCACGATTGCGGATTTCCTGGGGCCTTGTTCTATTACTTTTCTGAGTGCTAATTATTGATATCCAAACACCGAAAAGGCTCCCATATCTATTCAAACAGTTCCACCTCTCCTGTCGTATTGTCGAATTCATCATACGCAGAGCTTATTTCCAAGAGCTGATTCAATGTTTCATTTTGAAAATGGTTACATGACTAATTCAAGTACAATACTTATAGCACACACCGAAGCGCTCTGTCTTAGTTCACAACACTCATTATTTCCAGTAGCCCATAAATAAATTATCTGGGGCACTGGGACAAGACGTTTCCACAGCAGCACTTCTAGAAAAAGAAAGAAATGTTTAGATTTAGAAATGTAGGATGGTCCCTCGATCTCCTGATCCCAGTCCATCTGATAATTTATATTGATGCAATTTGAAAGAACAGACTAGACAAAAATGATGAATTCAAGGAGGACATCTACACTTATAAAGCCGATCGTCACTGAGTGACTGAGTGATTGAGTGAGTGACTGACGCTAATTCTAACCATGTTCAAGAAAGTAAGAAATCTGAAAGTTGGTACACAATTAGCTAATGGGATGCACAGTTCAGAATAAATTCGACTTTGGAAATAAATGCCCTGGAGGCACCCATTTTTTGAGGAAACGTTTTCAATGATACTTATTTTATTCAGTGAAACAGAGAGTCATGGAAAGCTTTTAGGCACAAGCTTTTAATACTTTTTGCCACTTTGATAGTAAGTTAAGGAATGAATAACTAAGCTGTACACTGGAGCGCCGGTATATGCAGGTATATGCTTTCAGGTGTTATTTATGCAAGGGTACGTTTTAAAATAATTTATCTTACTTCAGATAAAGCAAAGATGGACAAAGCTGAAAATGGACGTGAAAGTGCCTATTGAAGGGCTGATTTCCAGGAAAACGTAAATTTTCAGATGTACCCTCTGAAGATAAATTTTTTCACGGATAAGTTTTATATTGTTTCTTCCTTCAGTCAAAGAGAAATGCATAAAGAGCTGAAAATGAGAATAAATGATTTGCTAATTCAAAGGAAATTTTCACTTTGGAGATGTATGCCGCGGGGGCACTATTTTTGAGGGACATGTTTTCAAATAATTTATGCTTCAGCGAAACCGATTTTTATATATTCCTGGGATGAAGGAATTCAAGGAAAATCTTCATTTAGTCTTACACACAGACACAGCATATGTTTTGGTTGCTAAAAGTTCTTGGAATTTTTTATCGCCATTCTGGAGGATATTAATTTTTGGGGGAAGAATGTGTAAACTCCCACAATTTCGCTCAAGAAAGGTGGTTCTTACAGTCTTCCTATAGAAGGCGCAATATCGAGGCTACTCATAGGTTACAATTCTGCAGCTATCAAGAATCTCTGCTTGATTGAAATTCCTAACATTAGATTGAAAATCACATCACATTAGCAGGAGTATCTTAAACACACGATGAAAAAATCTTACTTATATAATGAATAGTTTTACCCAATTTGTATTTATGAGAATCGAAAAGGGGATGCATCAAATTTACTATTATTAATCTTTTATGATTTGAACCGCGTCGAAGGCCCAGTTCTTGGAGAGTTTGTTTGCCCTTCGGGCAAACAAATTCGCTGGTAAGAAGCTAAATTCAGGCCATTCCTGTTAAGGTTCTCGGTAAGGTTATGGATGACACGAGTGTCGGAGCGCGAAAATGCTTTGCCCGAGGAGGTGGTCGTTGAACCCACATCATTTTCCGAACCTAGTGCTTGCATTAAATATTATGACATTTGCAGTTTAAAAATGCTTTTTGCAATGCATACATATGTTGGCCCATTGAATAAGTATTTTATTTGAAAATCTGTCCCACCCAGTTGCTACATTATGTGTGTCGGATATTACTAGCCCATAACAGAAAACATTTTCAAGGTTGTGAGAAAAGTTGATCGTGACATATTGCACATTATGTGAATTTGAACAATTGATGACAAGATACACATATGTTATCATAATATTCACTGTTTTCCCATAGCCTTGCTATAATAGTTCCTATTGGGATGCTGAATCCAAAATAATTTAGACTTTGGAGGTACATACCTTGGGGGTCCAAATTTTGGGGGAAACGTTTTTCTTAAATATATTTTGTGACATATGAGGATGGCATTTAGAGAATCAACTGCAAGTGCTGGGTTCAGTGGTGTAGTAGTAGCATCACTGACTTGCAATTAAAAGGTCCGGTTTCAATTCTCGGCCATTCCTTGGCTGTCTTTTAGCTTTATTTGCCAGACAGTAAAACGGAGAGACATGGAAAGCTGAAACTTGGCATGGACATGCCTACCAAGACGATGAGTTCAAGGAAAATGCAAATTCTAGATCCATACCCTGGGGGCATATTTTTGCGAGCCGACGTTATCAAGTATTTTTTTTTTTATCCTGGCGTATTAAGCTAGTGTGGAAAAATGAAACTTGGTACATAACTACCTATTGGAATGCTGCGTGCAGAAAAATGCAGTCTTTAGAAGTAAATGCAATGGGTGCACAAATTTCAAAGGGAGATGTTTTCAACTAATTTTTTGCATCAGTTAAACTGATGAACATAAAAAGCTGAAACTTTGCATGAATGTGAGTATGGAGACAAGGAGTTGAATAAAAAATTTAAGTCTCGATACATCCCCTGGGGGAATTTTTTCGAGGGGCGATGTTTTGAAAAAAAAATTGGTGGCGAATTGGAAAGGAATGGAAAGGTGAAACTTGGCACACGAATAAGTGACATGACATTAGTGAGCTGAGGGAGTATTCAGTTTTCGTGGGGCATCCTCTCCGGGCATAGCTTTTTGGTGGGTCGGCTTTTCCAAATACATTTCTTTTCGCCACCAAAAAGAGGAAACGCATGAGGCTGAAACTGGGTGGCATGGAGTTCCCTGAGTCTACATTTCAAAAGAAAAGAAATTTTCGTTAAAACGCATTAGGCCACTATTTCAGTCCCATTTTCCTGATTTTTTTTTGATCCAATGAAACAGAGCCGGAAAAATTTAAACTTCCCTCAAAAGTACCCGTTTGATGGCTTAGTAGAGGAAAAATCCTAATTTTGAAAAATGTCTCCTTAGCGTAGATTATTGGAGGGAAGTATTTCAAAATGTATTCTGCACCCTTATAAAGGGGCACAAGAAAAGACTTTAAGTTAGGCACACTTAGAATCATGTAGGTAATGATTTTGATAAAAATCAAGGCTTTCGACCCCATCTGTCGCGTATTTCAACGGGGACGTACGTTAAATACGTGTTTCCCATTTCGCAAAAAATGAATGAATTAATCACAATCCAAGGTAAGAAAGCGCCGAAGGTGCGACCATAGAATATAAAAGCTAGTATATAATAGATTTGTCCTTGAATATTGAAGAGTGCCCTTAAGATTTTAATATCTCCTCCCAGGCACTGGGCCATTCTGCGTACCCGGAATCCTCTTTCTTCAGAAAGCTCTTCTGGCTCCTCATATTTCTGATCATCTCGGGCTACATGTCATATGGAATCATCGACATCATCAATGCATACATGATCGGCAGAATAACGACCACTACGAAGGTAAAACGATTTAAATACTTATCGTTTGTCCTATTGTCCCCGAGTCCGATCATGTTCCGTTACTAATGTATGGTTTGCCATTTAGATGGAGCCGCGAGAAAAAATTTCCTTCCCTGCCGTTATTATCTGCCCTGAAGTATTTAGCACTTGGAATGAACACCACGATTTTTCGGATCTCACCGGCCCAATGGAATTTCTGATAAAGGACTATTATAATAATGAATTGTTGTTTAGACAACTAACTAGTTCAAATGACACACACGCACCGGCATTGCCTGATTTGCTCTCTCCTCTCAATGATACGAATCGCACCATAGAAAAGGACAGTTTAGAGGAAATTTGCGTTGCACCTTTTGCAGCTCAAGGTCAGCAGCTCCGACGATATAATGAACAGGGTATTCAGTTTCATACAATATATTTGAAGTATATCGCATATTCGCCCACTCAGCTCATTACATCATGATTGAAATTATCCTTCCATATGAACGAAGGAGAAATTTCTGAGGTAAATATTCTGGAGGACTGGTGGTATGCAATCTCGAAATTGGAGGATAGTCTCGAGGAAAACAAGTACCTTTTGGATGCTTCCTCGCACATGGAATATGAAAAGCTCATAATACTCCATTGCAGCTTCAATGCAGAGCCTTGCAGAGATACGTAAGGATGATTTCTTCTTTACCTTGTGGAAATTAATATTTTAGTCACAAATGCTCCTGGACGACGGAGGAGAACTTCCAGAAAAAAATCTTGTTCTCGATAAACTCAGTGTTTTCCAATAAGTCTGGTTTCACAGATATTACAACGTGCAGATAGAGAATCGTGCATTAAAAAAAAAAGATTTTCCATGGGAAAATGCGTTCTGGCCAATTCGTTGTACACACTAGGAGAAAGGCAACGACATTAATCCAGTAACAAACCAGTGTAGGTCCTCGAGCCCTGAAATCCAAGTGTTATTTGGCACGTTTGAATATCGCCTTCTCTGGTACTTATAGCGATTTCCGAAAAAAGGATCTCTGCCTTACTTTCAACTACCGCCGTGACAAAGAAGTCATACTTGAAGTCCAGCAGGACCCAGATTTTGAAATCTATTCAAAGAAGACCGCACGGGTACGATCACTTCCATCGATTAAACCGAGAGAAGTGAATTTGAAGTGATATGTTTTTCATCTTAATTTGAACAGCAAGGGCTTCGACTGGCACTGGCACCGCATTTCCAGATAAGCTCAGACAAGTCTTCATATACTGTGGGACACAGGCTCTTCATTCAAAACCCTCAGGATTTTACACATACGCTTGAGGATGGAATCAAAACTAATCTGGGAACGATTTCCAATATTGGCCTAAAGATGGTGGAGTTCGAACGAATCCCTCCAGACTTAGGGGGAAATTGCGCCGTTGATTCTTACCTCATGCAGCGATTCGACCCCAACATCTTTAGAATCACAAATGAAACCCCATATTCCAAGGAGGTGATGCCTTATACCTATAACACATTCATATCCTTCAAAGGGGGTTAACAACTTGTCAATCATTCCTCTTTCATCGATCAGGTGTGTCTAAAATGTTGCGTTGCCACTCAATTGATGCTTGACTTCAATGTCTCATTGGCCAGCATGCTCAAGATGAGGATCGACTATGGTTTTATTTACGAGCCCCATAAATTCTTGGACGAATTCGAAGAGGGTGAGGACTTTGATATGACATTTTATTTCTTCGTGTGTCCTTGTACTCATTGGTCTCCTCAGTTAAATTGAGAGTGTGATTTGAAAATACTTCCATATTTTATATATTTACTATCAATACGTGCTTCTAGCATTTCACTCGAGTATAGTTTTAATGCTACTTCCTGGAGCGCAGATTCTAGAATCTCTGAAGGCCTTGAATGGGCAGAGAAACATGCCGAGAGTTCCTGCGGTTGTCCTCCTCAACGCTGCATGTGAGCCTCACCCTGTATATAACCTTAATCGTCGAATATACAAAGGTGAAAAGATTCTCGCTTGTCCCTTAGAGAAAGGAGATTTGAGCGTTCGTTCTCGTCGTCGCAGATGGGTCGCCATGACGCTTCGATTATAAACCTGGCGGCTTGGATGAAGAACGTGACCAAGAATATTGAAAGTAGATTTTCCAGGGGAGAAAATTTTCAACTACTCCAAAACGAGTTAAAAAACTCGACCTTCTGCAATCGTCCGAAGTTTGTATATTCATTCTAGTATCTTCCTGAAAAGTAATATGGGCGCGAAGATAATTGCATCACATTGAAATTTTGTTTTTCGCCAACGGATCCCTTAGAATTAATTTCAAATATAAATGTTCTACATTTACATGTTCCACATTTACTTGGAGTTTGCAAATACCATTTCTGAAAGGATCACGCAGCTCTAACAACCGAAGGAATGGAGCTAGAACCATTTGCTCATCGACTCATTTCTTCAGTGAACAGTTGGCGGTGGTGCATGTCTTCTACGAAACGACGACAGTGGAGAAAACCACGGAGATTCAGTTGTATCCAGTGAGCCCAGAAATGCGAAAGGTTCTCTTCAGCCTCACTCAGAATATACCGCTGAAAATTAAATCTCTACTTTCTTCGGTAGTGGACAAGCTTCATCGGAACGTTCGGAGGTTTGCTGGGGCTCTACACTGGGATGTCTTTCATCTCGCAAGACCTCAACGACCTTACCTAGAACCTGAACAAGAACATGCCGACCTCCTTCGGTGCAGTTCTATTCTACCCTGGCTTTGCTGCTCGCTAAGAGCACACACTCAACTACGAATAAAATGTTCAACGAGCCAAAATTTAGCATTTTTAACTATCCCAGAAACAAATAAATTTTTTCTTCTCCTAATGGCCTGGCAGGGACAGACCTGGATCTTGAAGAAGAGTCGAGAAAGAAGCCCAATCAAATAGGGGAACTTTCTTTGGAAAACTCACCAGTCTATACTTGTCCACCCTTTAAGGAAACCGAAACCCTTAACTGACCGACATATAGTGGCGCACATGTCAGCAGTGATTTCACATGATTCCTGTTGTATCATGTCTCACAAATTCTGCATTGTTTCACGTTCATAGCTGTACACTTTGTCTGAGGTATACCCACAAGAAAAAATCTAGAGCGCTGAGGTTTGGAGACCGTGAGGGGTATTCATGGGCGCACCCCCGATGACCTATCCACCTTTCAGAAAAGTCATTATCCATATAGGCACGGATGTTTATGTGAAAGGGTGGTGGTGCACTATCTTGCTGAAAGTACACCACTGTCCGGAAACATGTTTCTTATCGCAGAAACTGCAGCATTCATTAATAATTCAAGATAACTTTCCCCAATAGCAGTACCACCGAATATGTAAGGTCCGATTATCCCACGAGAGGGGAGTCCCACACAGTAATTCCTGGCCTGGCCCTCCACAGTGAAACCTTAACATTTCTCTCTAGAAATAAGATAGCTTACGAGTGGCGGACATTTTGAACATCTGTCCCACCTTTTTCTGCGCACCACATTTCCACATATCTAATGCATGTAAAACTATTTTTTATTTGTGTTTAATTAATAAGCTTTTTGAGATATAATAACTCAAAATGTTTACACATAATTCCGAATCGCCCCGTAGATTAGACTAGCCTGTTGGTTTGCCAAAAGAACAAACAAGCACGCTATGTATGTGCCTTCGGCACTCCACTATCCAGGTCTGTGATTCATTCATTAACTTATTCTGAATGGGGCAAATACGTATTAGTTTCTGCCTGTAAAAATGCCTGCCTGTTTCCGTGAACCGATGACTCCATCGACGTAATTGCTCCGATTATTTATTGCGTGCATAAATTCAAATCTCTTTATAATCTGCCCTGATCAGATCATATTTGAAAGGTTGGATAGTACCCAGCAATCCAACACGTATTTCTGCTCTTAGGTTCAACTTTATTTAGTTCTCTTTTTCATTGGATGAGAAAACATTCTGGAAAATGCTCCTTTTGCAAGAAATGTGCCCTTAGGGGTTTTCCCTAAAAATAAACATTTTTACTGAAATCAGTACTGGGTGGACTACGTGCCTACCAAGTTTCAGTCTAATCCGTTTGATCTATTTGCTGGTGCAAAAATATATTTCAAAAAGCCGATGCAGCTAATAGCAATGATCTGAGGGTATGTACCACAAAACTTGACTTTTTCTTGACTCACCATCATCTCAGTTATTGGTGTGCCAAGGTTCCGATTTCTATTTCTATTTAAATTTGGTAGGGCAAAAAAAATATTTGAAAACGTCACCACCAAGTAAAATACCCCTCGGGTATTTCGACATTTTTCCTGAACTTAGAGTTCCAATAGGCATGTCCATGGCAACCGTTTGACGGAAGCAAAAAAAAAATTATAAGCCTCTGCCCCTGATATTTGTGCCACCAGGGCATTTTACTCCAAAGTCTGAAATTTTTTGTACTCCGGTTCCATTAGGTACTGATGTATCACCTTTCAATCTTGGCCCAGTTTGCTAGGGCAAAAAATTTTTTTAAAAGCGTCACCACAAAAATATGCCCCTGGGGATGTAATAGACAACTGATAATTTTCCTAAAATCTGTGTGTCAGTAGTCACGTTCATGCCAAGTTTCAGCTTTTCATGTCTCTCCGTTTGATTGAAGCAAATAAACATATTTGAAAGCAATTCCCCCCTGAAGGTGGGCCCCTAGGCCATGTACCGCCAAAGTCTGACATTTTCTGGATTCAGCATCCCAATAGGTATTCCGTCGAATCGTGCATGTCATGCATCAATCGATTGATTGATATCAAGCGATTGATGAGTACATTGCGTTGGTTTATATTGTAGCTGCGAAATATGAGAAAATAAGTATTAATGTTAATGTGTTGTCACGTTGAACGGAGGGAGAGACAGCCGGTTTTCGTTGGAACATAAATCATTATTTGTGGTGAAAGGGAAACTCATATGTCCTTCGGATGTCCTTTGTTCGGTGGTGTAATGGTAGCGCACCGGACGGAGAAACAGGAGGGCGGGGTTCAAGTCCAGGTCGTCACCTGTTCTTTCGTCCAGTCCCGGCAGCCTCCCGTACCTTCGGTCCTTATGACATATGCCACAAAGAAATCTCAACCTTCAAACTTTTTCACGTAGTAATTTTTCGTTTTGTTTACTTACCCTAACTAACTATCCTATTAGAAAACACGACGAATCAGAGTAGTCGGACAGGTCTTTTAGACCGCAGTTCCAGCTGAATCAGAGTTGGAGGCATAATTATTTAATAAATATAGGAGCGCTGATGGCTGGAATGTCCTTTGTAATATTTTTTTCTTCGCTGAATAAACATGCACCACTGTCACAGGTTGTTGTAAGTGCTTACATTTGAAATTTTTTCGCTGAGCAGTTAGAGAATGATACGACTAAGCAGGTGACTGATGTCTGACTACTCTTCGGTGCTGCTCAGACCAGGTTTGTATCAGATGCATATTTTACTGGATCTTCTGAATCCCAATGCTTAATTTTGCTTTTTTCTAATCCTTTCTGACACCAAAGCGCGAAATAACACATGACATGAATAAAAGCCAAAAATCTAGAGTTTTGACCATTTTTGTAGGTGGTCTGCTTTCAAGACACAAGTTTCACACGAATTCACCTATTTTCATGTGCCATCTAGTATGGAAGGCACGACCATATGTTTGCCCAGAGAGCAAAAATATCGCATGTTGTAAATATAAGGTCAGTTATCCAGATTGAGAGTTGCCTGAAATTGTGAAAAATCGCCAGTTGCTTATACTCTTTCAATGACCTATATTGCCTATGCCAAGGTTCCTATAGAGAGTGGAAATCTCCATTTTCTTTATGCAAAATCACTTGCACAGGTTGTACATATTTCATGTTTAATGGCTGGGATTCCAGAAAATGATCTAACTGAGCTGGCGGGGACGTTGTCTCACAACTTTCTCGGTTTTGCTCTGGTTGGCTAATTTTGTATCGGATGCATATTGCACTAAATAGAGAAATCCGTTTGCTTAATGCTACTACCATGGAGTTATCGGTGACGTCGAAATAACATTCTTCATTAAAGTAAATGCCTAGAATCAAGGATGTTTGACCACATTAATTATAATTGATATACTTTTCTTTGAAGACCTAAGTCTCAGATTAATTTTCTATATATTCCAAGGTCGGCCAGATACGGGGAGTTTGTTTGCCCTGAGTTAAAAAATATCGACTGTAGTCAATAGAACGTCAATTACCTATCTTGCCTATTCTAACGATCCAACAGATAGCAGATTTGTAAAAGCTTGCTAATCTCTATCGTGTTCGTCCACGTTCTAATGGTAACCTTTTTTATTAAATAAGAAAACTATACCACGATTTGAAATTTTCCGAACATTTAAAACATTTACAGTTTAACTTAGAATATCTTCATCAAGACAAAATTCGGACATGTGAATTCCGCAATTTAGTCGCATGTGAGAGATTGTGCAATAAGACGACAACGAGACCTCCATGATTGAAGGGATTTGTCGGGATCTCCCGCGCTCTTTACCTGGATGTCGGAAAGTCACGGAGTGTTATACACTCATTGATTTCTAAAGATCTATCGACGCGAAAACACTTGCAACAACTGAAGAGACGAATGGAAATTTCCTATTTGGCGGATCCTTTCCGGACAGATATACATGACAATTAGGAATGACAGCGGGCTTAGCCGACATTATCGAGGTGAGGTCTTCAGTGCTGACATGCTTTTTTTGCTCAGTATCTCATCTTCCTGTGAACGATGGAAAATAATCGTTGTCGTGTCGATAGTGATGCTAGCTCGCTGGAACTTCCCGTACCGATAGTGGGCGCATTCGGCTGCGATGCAATCTAACCGCTAGATTGCGTCTGGGGAAGCCCGAAGAGACCTGGAAGGTTTTCGTGAAAGGCATTTGAAGATGGCTGAGTGAGTTATCCTATACTTATTTTTATGTTTTATTCTGTCATGATAGGTCATTTTCAATTGGTCGGCAATAACTATATTCTTTGGTCAGTACGTAACTGTGTCAACTACTTCAAAACGTTAAAACGACATCCCATTTGTGTTAACTGTGCATTAACGGGAATTCCAAGGATATCAACATAGCAACAGTGGAATAATAATAATGGATTAATATACCTCGCTGATTTATTCTACATTTTTGCAAGAAAATGGCGATTTCTGAATTTCATTTTGAAAAGAAATTAGTTAACTTTCAATACAAGTGTATGGACCTAACGGATTGACGTTGCCAATAAATTAAACTTTTATTTCTTCGCAACGCAAAAAACTCTTGTAATTTTATGTGGAAATGTTTCTCGGTGGCAGGCATAAAATGAAGGATATCGCTGTGACTATCTTCAAATGTAGTACGTTTTGAGCAACGTCCGGTAAAGCGACGCATTTGGCTCATATTTTTGTATTTGACATTAAATTGACATTAGTTCCATATTGTTTTGCTTATGTATTTGAGAACTTGTATTGATACCCTGTGGTCAACAGGTTACAGCGATCCAACTACACACATTTGTTCCAAGATCGAGACCTCTTACCACTAACCCAACGTTACCACCATCTACCCTACCTGGTCTTCTTTTGTTTACAAGGTGCCAAGCGGGTTCTTCTGTTCGTATGCTTATCGAACGGTTTCGAACACGCTCATATTGAAGGTGATTCTATCCTTCCATATATTTTCGAATGTTATGTTTTCAAGGTAACACTTGATATAACTGACAGCCGCTCAAAATTACATATTGACACACACAGATCAATTCTATAATTTGAATGAAGTGATACTAGTTTTGTGTGAAAATTGCCATTTTGTAGATGCACTTTCATTCTAACCTTTGTAGGAGTGATGGTATACCCGGGCAAGGGGATCCTCGAGTTCGCATATGTTGACATGGGTCAATACCCCGACGATTCCAATTTGACAATCGAGGTCATTCTTCGTACTCTACTTCATGTGAAGGAGTATTTGAAGCCCAAACTCTTCCTGCAGATGGACAATAGTACCAGGGAGAACAAGAACAAATACCTCTGCGCACTGGCTCATCTACTCGTAGAGGAAGGAATATTTGAAGAGGTGAATGACACTCTTAGGGATCCTTGAAATTATAGAAATCCTGTTTCCAAGAGACTTTTTGGGACACTCCACATTCTATGTGCAGATTTTTTTTTAAAGGTGGTCTTCAACTTTCATCCAGTTGGACATACTCATGAGGATATTGACCAACTCTTCAGCTCAGTGAACCATTATCTGAGGGTTAGAGACACATGCACAGTAAATGGTAATTTTCTTTGTATGCCTAGTTTATCGCTTTGGCTTGATTCTGAATGCCACATGAAAATTAAATTTATCTTTCTGTTCAATTACAGATTTGATGACGTGTCTGCAAGAGATTAGAAGAAGAGGGAGACCTGAAAATCTTCATGCTGAAGAATTGAATGCCGTCCACAACTTCAAGACTGTCATCCAGGATCATTTTCCACGTCATTTTCGTGGACCAAACCTCATTCATTCCGATTCAGGAAATCCAAAGGAATCACACAAATGCACATTCGATTGCATGCTGGAGAAGCCTGGTGCCCCAATGAGCATGATATTCAATACATCAGGGAGTGCCTTGGCCCAGACCTTGGATATGTATGTCTACAGGTAAGGAGAGTGCAATGACTGACTAATATCCCTAGTTGAGGTCATTAAGCATCCCTGACATTATAAAATTTGTGTAAAATTAAATTGGATTGGACTGATTTTAGTTTTATAACTTCAAGCGGTTCCTAATATGAAATGTCACTTTTGCAGGAGTATAGTTGTAGAAGTCTTTCTCAGGCTTGGAGTTGCTCATGAAATTATTAACTAGGAACGTGTGGAATGCCTTTCCCCCTTTTCACTTCTTGATTCATTTTCACCTCCCAGACGACTCCAGCACTCAATGCATTCGGTGTTCTGGTGCCTCCTGATTGGAATGCAGCTGGACTAGAGGTGGTGAGGGCATCCATCCAAAATTACTTCCCAGAAATGTCTGAAGACAAAGTCCACGCTTGGCATGTGTTTTCTCCAGACACGCAGCAATCCATGGTAATGGCGGTTGTATGAAGTCTCAAATATGTTTTATTAGCAATTAACTTATGGAATTAAACTACCAGATATGCATTGGTCTATCCCCAGGAACCAGTATTGTACCTTCTAAAGCTGAGAGACTACAAGAACGCTTCAACTGAACAACCTGCCGGCTTAACTCCAACCATGCAATCCTACCTGGCGAACATGAAAAGTCAGATGCTCGGACCATTGCAACAGGTGAGAATA